>APFE030733465.1:12089-50663 GCA_000404065.3 Pinus taeda | reverse complement strand
AATCTTTTCCCGACTTGAAAATTCATGAACAGAGAAATACCCATCTAGCAGATTTAACCATTTATCTACGGAATCTGCATCTATTTTACCCTCGAAGATGGGGATTTCAAAATTAACTTGTACCTTAAAGGGCGTGGCGTTTCCAGAGTCGCTGCTGGAATCCGATGCGTCACCTCTAGGTAGTCGCTGAAGGATCTGCGCGAAGCTATCCATCATCACGTTCCTTTGCCGCTCAAGCGCTTCTTCGAGCAAGATTTTGATAGGATCTCCTGCCCCCTCGTCTTTCTTCTCATCGCCATGGGAGGCCGTCGAGATTTGCGAGGCTGGTCTTGCAAAGGTTCAACCAGTTCAAGCCCTAACTCCTTATATCCCCACCTTGTTGGGGACATGCAAAGAAAAACAGACCGCTCTGATACCACTGATCCGGATTTAAATAGGAACGCAATAAATTACAGAGATAACCATAAATACAGAGATGCGATAACCATAAATAAAGAGATGCAGCGGAAATAACACTTTATTTCATCAATGGAAAATACCGAAATATGCTTACAACCAGAATTGAAATAAACCAGCTAGGACGATGGTAGCTTATCTCTGAGAAGAGATGTGCGGCTACATGTCTCTGAACTGTTCCGAACTTGTGTTACAATGAGGCTCGAAGGCCTATTTATTATTGAGAAACAATGGAAAACCCTTCATATTCCAAAACCGACCCTTAGAAGATGAAACGCCAAATTGTGGGCCCCGTTTTGGGTAAATTGGTACATCAATTTCCCGGGGTCGTAACTTTGGCATACGATCTCCGTTTGACGCGTATGATAGATCGTTAGAAAGATCTATCCGAGAACTATCATTGTTGAAACGGGCAGCATCAGTCCATTGCATGGACCCATGCTGCCCCTGGTTTCCCCAAAAAACGTCGTTTAGGGCCTCAAAACGGCTCCGCAAGTTCAGGACCCGAAAAACTGCTAAAAATAGTAAGTTGTGCTACAATTAAGGAAACTGAAAATGCTGAAAGAGACAATGATGGGGGTCCAGATGGACTTGGCAGGTGGCCACCAATATCTACCTGGATCAACAACATTATCAGTAATGATCTTATGAGGATAGCCAAACCTAGATAGAAAGTTACCTTCTAAAAATTGGATAATGACTGAATCTGTGGCTTTGCTAGTTGGAGTTGCTTCTATCAATTTGGTAAAATAATCCACTTTTGTTAGAATCCATTTGTGCTGATCTTATTAACTTGCATGAATCTCCCCAATAAATTCAATCCCCACTGCTAAAATGGAACTTCCATTGAAATGGGTTTCAGGGGTAAAGGCAACAACATTTTCGTACCTTCGAAAATTTGGCATTTATGACAAGTAAACACTCTTTTATGAACATCACTGGATAGTGAAGGCCAATAGAATCCAGTTCTCAGAATATTATTTGTTGTAGTCTTCCAGAAGATATGGCCTCCACAATCACCCTTATGAAATTATTTCATTACTTTATTTGCTTCACCTTCTAATAAACAATTCAGAAGTATGCCTCCTGCATCCTTCCAATACAAACTCTGATTTATAATACATAAAATAACAAATTTCAATTTTAGGAACCTTGCCTTAGTCTTGATCATGCCGGGTGGGGCTTGAAAATGCTACAGAACATAAATAATATTTGAATATCAGGGAAAAGAAATTAACCTTTCCTATAACTATTTGAAAACTTCCTCTTTGTTGTCTTGAGTTGAAATGATATTTATATCTAATACATGTAAATTTTACTCAGCCATCATCTTAGCTAGTGCCTAACATTTTATGATTTTTGTAGGCTTAATTTCAATATCATATTCCAAAATTACAACCACCTATTGGATAAAAATAATTTCTTAATAAATGAATAAAACAACTAATCACCTAGGCATTAATTATAAACCCAAGGAGTGTCTTTTTATTTCAAGGCAATTGGCAAAATATATGCATAACAATACCAAAAGCTAACACTAGTTATATATGGTTGTGTTCTATAATATCAAGCTCATTCAACAAGAAATAAAATGTAAGACTTGAATAATAAAACTAAAATTAAAAAGAAGAAAGTAAATGACATGAAAAACAATTATGATAATCACACAACTTGAATCATAGCTCAATTAAACCACACATTGCTGAATTGGAAATTTAATCTGTTGCACTCAATAGAATTCAAATGCAAATCTAGAGAAACAAATCAAATGAAATCTAGAAGTTGCAGGAAATAACAGATATAGAAAATGTAGCAACTTAACAAATTACTTGATTAAAATGGAAATTTACTTTAAAGAACAACGATTGAAATTCAAAGAAACAAGCACACAACTAAACTTTTGTAGATGTTCAAGGCAACAAACAACAAATTAGTTAAAAGAAAGGAAATCTACTTTAAGGAATGACAATTGAAATTGAAATAAACAAACACATAACTACACTAATTTACATGTTCAAGGAAACATCTCGTCCAAGGTAGTGGGCCCAATTTCCCAAGACTCAGTTCTGCCTTGAGAAATAACTCAGATTAGATTAGAAATCACAGATGTAGAACTTAGTGGATAGCTTCCTTTATTAAAATATATGAGAGAAATAATTACAACATGATGAAGCTCTTAGCTTTTCCTCAAATTCAAAAAATATTCAGCTCCCATCTCTCATCTCTTATCTCTTCTCCGACATCCTATCTAATAATTGTCCATCTCCTATCTCCTAATTATCCTTCCATTATCCCCTCCTCTCTTTGATCTCTGTTTTCATTTAAATACACAGAGAGCAAAGGGAAGTTACAACAAAGTTGATTACAAACTTATTTACATTACAAATTTGGATTGTCAAAACAAATTGATCAGCAAGATCAGATTCAAGATATTCCATCAACATTCAACAGGAACAAGTCGAATTTGGTATTGCAATTAGAAAATTTGGAAAATGGCCGCAACAACAAATCTGAGAAAATTGTCTTCGAATAACCTTCTGTTTCTCTTAGTACAAACTAAATTTTGGAAAACTATTCACTACAAACTAATTCAGTCTGTTCTAGACAAAACCCATGTTTCGGATTTTCTATATTCTCCTTCATTTGTCTGAAACGTCCAATGAAAAACTGTCACTTCTTATTCCAATGAATTTTTGAGTTGGAATATTTAATTATGAGTTGGAGATCAAATTTTCAATCTGGAAAATATCTTGGAGGCTAAAATCATGAGTGATGTTACAACAAATTCATTAATAAACCATCATTGGTAAAATCATGCATAATAATCATCAATTTATTAAAAATAAAGGAGAAATAGTATTTATCCATAAGAGCATAAATAATTATAAAATAGAATTATATGATAAATTATGATAAATGATGTGATAAAGAATGGTAGAAATGGATGAAATAGGCGTTAAAAAGTGATAATAATAATGATAAATTAGTGGCCCAATATAACCCCAAATTGAATATGTTGCATGTCCTCATGTAACCCAAAGCCTCTGTATTAACCAAGCTATAATACAAAAATGTTCATCCCAACTCATGAAATTGATGGAGCAAATGACTTCTTCCTCAAATAATGAATATTCAATTTTAGCAATGTTGATGAAGGCGTAACAATTTTCACATTGAATTTCGACTATATGTATATGAAGTTGCAGCAAAATATGATATAAGTAATGACAAACTTCATTAACCATTTTCGCAAAAACTACAAACTAGATTTTGCTAAAATTTTGCAAGCAAATTTCTATTATATTAATGTAATCCAAAAATTAGATCGTTTTGATGCATGAATCATGAGATATAAGCAAAATGGCTATAGGTGATAGTGCATGATTTCTGAAATTTTACAGATTAATTTAACTTGAAATTTTTTGGATTTGTGTATTTTAATGATACCTCTTTGCTCTACAAAAATCACAAGAATTTAGTTCATAGTTTTAAAGTGTTGGCTTGGAGGGGCCTGACCCAGGATCAACATTAGTTAGCCAAACAAATCCCTACACTACTGGCCCTTTTGGCATCAACCCACAAAGTGTGGACTAAAGTCTCACCTGAAGTAGTATGGGGGGATGTTGGAACCAAGTTTCCACACCTTGAGATGGTCGTGAAGTCAATTATTCCTCCTATTCTTGCTTTCGCATAGGTCGTTAAGTTATAGGGCTCTGTCTATCTAGCCCTTTATTTTTCCCTTCAGTACCTCCACGAAGGGGTACGATTGGCCTTCACACAGCCCTACCTTGTGGTTCAGGTACTTTCACGCTACTAAAGCAGTGTATAGAACAGGTTTCCAAGTTATCCTTAAGTGTTTAATTATCTTACTAAACAATCACAGTTAGTGCCACGTAAACAGATATTGTTACTTGCATTCGATTAACCAACATAATTACATATATTCACGTATCACATAAGCATTGTAAATGAAATCCATACATAATATGACAAGTTTCATTAACAGGAAACAAAGACACAGAATTTGTAGAATAATTCTCTTTATTGATATCTTCAATGATTACAGTCTCTATCTGCCATGCACACATAGTTGTAGGTGTCCACACACTCAGCTATAGACTTCTACCCTAGGCCTCTACACACTCAAATGCAGAGCCTCTACTTACTCTACAACCCAAAACTTAGACTTCTCTCCTTATCGCTCAAGACTTCTTACTTCTATGACTTCTTCGAACTACTTAGAGCTTACTTACCTAGTTCTTTTTATACAATCCCATGGTCCACAGACCATGGATAGATCTTTTACAACCGACTTTTCTTTATAAAATAAGAGTGAAAACCCTTTATGAATCATGACACCTCCGCACTCCGCGACCACAAAATGCCGAGTCTTTACAACTTTATTATAAAATTCAACCCAAAACATGGGATTTTAGACACAAAACTATCCTTGGGGGATCTCGTTCCCAACAGGCTCCCAACATAAAAATCGTGACTCGACCTCGAGTCACTCAATAGCTGCGGAGATCTTAGCGTGAAGACCTCCTAGATCGACTTGTATGACCACAACCTCGACAATGCACTGCGCGATTTCCTGCTTCGCAACTTCAACCATCTGCTTGGTCACTACTCTTGAACTATTGGCCTGAAGCTTTTGCTGACTTACTTGCAGAGTCGCAAGATTTCCTTCAATAGATGTTTTTACCGTGTAAACCTCATCCATCCAAGGCTTCATTCGTGCCTTCAACGCTGCTTCCTTTTGCAGCATTGCATCCACTTGTTCTTTCAGTTTCTTGGCCTCCTACAGCTTTCCCAGTCTCTGTGTGAGCGTGGCAGTTTATGTTATGCCTTTGACTTCATCATGGCACTGCTACAACTCACGCGCTTTTGTCTCTAGTCACTATACATTAGGGTCCTCCTGCAAGCTCGTTAGGACCTCGAACAACTATTTAAAGAGTTATGTGCACTCTGCGACTGCACTATCAACCGCCGATATTGCTTTTGTGATAGCGGTCGCTCGCTTCTCCTTTACTTCTAGCGGGGTTGAATGCTATGCCTTCAACTATAACTCTATGATCTGTAGGTTCAACTCCAACTGAATCCTCGCCATTTCTGCACGATTGTCGCACACCCCTATAGCTATATTGCACATTCGCACCTAGACTGGTTCTTCCTTAGGAATGGAAAACTCTGGGATGATTCGGCATGTCTCCTCGACGACCTGCATTATACACTTGTTCTGATTGGTCGCCTCGGTCACAACGCCAATGGAAAAGTCTCGTTGTAGTGCCATCTACTCATTGTTAATCAAATGTTCACTAATCACCTGTAGAGCGCATTGCTCATGGGCGCTCAACTTTGCAATCACTCCATCTTGCAAGAGGTGGAGTGCTTCACCAGGGAGCACTGCCAAATTCAACCCTACTCCCTTTAAGGCACTGACAGTGGGCTTTTCAGCTTCGTTCTTCATGGTCAGTGCTCCATCAGGCAACACTATCGCACTAGAGGCCTTTGCGCACAGCACCTTAACAGCTTCTAAAGTGTTGCTAGCAAGGCTGGTAGGCACTGTGCCAGCTTGTGATGCGCAGGTCTACAGCTCTTACAAACCTGTCTGGATAGCCCCCAAGATTATTTGTTATTGTTGCTTAAATTATTGTAGGGCCTCTGCGGTGACATATCACACCATGTCTCCAATATCGTGCAAGTTTCCCTCTGTTAGTGTTATTGGGTCCAACGATGTCTTAATGGCCTTGGATTTCTTCGATTTCTTCCTAGACCCTCCTTTCTATTGATCCCTAAGATGCTTAATGCAGGTAGACATTGCTTGTGGGTTTGCGCCGTGTTGTTCTGTCTGCTTGTCTGTCTCCTCCTTTGTCTCAGGCGAAGCCGACCTTGTCACTTTCTCAGAGCCCTCCTCTGTTCCACCTGTTTTCTTCTCCGTCGGCTGAGTGGAATTGCACTTCGCTTGGCCTCCTTCTTTCTCTTTTCAGTCAGCTTCATTATCTTGAGCTTGGCCTCCCCCTTCTTTCTCTGCGTGGTAGACTTGCTGCCTCCCACCGCCAAGTTTGTTGTAGTGCGTTACTCTTTCAATCATCGATCAAGTATTGCATCAATGGCGTCATCCATTGCCAGGTAAGGCAAGTCATACCATTTCTGTGCCGGGTCCTTTGCGCCCTGATGGCCACATGGTGAAAATCTTCTTTAAACTATGCATATCCCTATAGGGTGGAAAACATCGTACGTGACAACTGCGGCTTGCGATTGATGGCCATGCGGATGTTCATCTCAATCAAGATCCAGAATATGTTGTTGTCCTTGATGCACTACGCATCATTGGTCGCCCACAGCAAAGCGTACTTCGCTACTTCTCGTAGGTCTAACGCGAATAGGAAACTGGTTGTCCTCTGACAGCTCCCATGCTACCAGCACAATAGACAATAAGAGCCACATGTAGTGGAACGTATTACTGAGCTCTTGTGCCTTGTAGCAGCTTGCTAGGAACTCTCCGTGAAGATAGTCCGACCAATTGAACTGGACTCCTTCAGCGCACTGGGCTGCTAGCGCGACGACTGGCGCTAGCACCGCATCATCGCGACACTTCCTCATCACCTTTATTGCTAAAATATGCGTAGCCACCTTTACAGTAGGGTCACTGATGCTGGATATGGCATATCCACGCAGCTTATTTACCAGCTCAAACTTCTCTTTCATGGCCTTCGCGAGTGCCTGCTCACCACCTTTTCCACCAAATATCATGGCTGGATTTTCTCCTATGTAAGGCAACCACGTGATATTGTGGATCAACCTATCAGTGATGGGTATTAGCTCTTCCAACCACAAACACACATCATGCACCAAGCATAGCAGCTGCTTGATGATTAAGACTATGAGTAGGGTGCAGTTGTAGTGCGTCACTCAAAGCAGGTTGAGCAACCCTACCTTCTCTACTCCTTTGAGCCACCTCCGCAGCTCTAATACAGCCATTTCGGTGTTTGTATCGATAATGCGGCGCATTAGCTACTCGGTCACCAAGTGTGGGAACTTTTCATGGTCATCCAAGTCCCAATATTCAATTTTTAACAGAGGAACCCGCTCCAAGCACGGTCCTTCAAAACAATTTCATCCGGTAGCAGAGGGGTTTGAAAGGGGACCTTGCTCTCGTCAATATATTTTGGTACCTTGGCCTTGCCTTTGCATGAAGGGACATACTCAAGTAACCGAGTGATAGGGTCAGCACCCTGGGCTTCAACTTCCTCCACGTCTATCCCCACATTCTCATTTTCCATCGAGATGTCTTTGATTTCTTCCTCCTCAGGCTCTAGATTGATGGCATTACCCTTCTCCTATGCAGTGGGCTTATCCTTTGGTGGGTTTCTTCTCGGGGATGTGCGCACCAGTATTGTAGGCTACTCGCCCTTCTTATCCTTCGCACGCTCCTTGGTTGGGGTGGGATTTGGTCTCGACATCCTTGGTGATTTAGGGACTTCTGATAATACTTCGAAAACCTCTGGAGTAGCTACTTCTGCCTCGCTAACCACTTCCGACATATCCTCCTCGGTCGTCACTAATTTGGTGTTCATGGTTATGGTAGCACTCATTAGCAATGCTCATGATATCTCTGGTAAGTTCTAAAACCCTGGACTCGCTATCAAAGCCTCAAAGAATTCTCGGTTCATGTGTGCCTAAGAGCTCAACAACTCAATTCTCAAAATGCCAAATGTTTTTCACTGGGCAGTCACGTGTAATTTATAGGGCATTTTGAATTCAAATCTAACCGTTCCCCCCAAATTCGATTCATTAATGCTAGATTGGCAGCATATTTTCAAGGATCTGACCCACAAATTCCATCTTAAATGTCAGCCACCCACTCCATTTCGCTGCATTTCTATTGTCAAATCATGAAAAGTGACTTTAACGATCACTTTCTAGTCGACCTGCACGATTTCTCCCTAGGTAGTGCAATTCCCTTCACACTGCCGTGAAACCTGTGACACTTCCTTGCTTCGCACAATCCTCCAATCGTGCAGCTCCCCAACCCAGGAAGTGTATTTTATAGTCCCGCACCTCCTTTCAGCTGTATGGAGAGCTAAGACTATGCTACCTTCATATAGTGACATGGTCGGACCATCGGCGTATGGCTTCAATTGACTGCCATTCACCTTTCCTGGGAAGGGATCTCCATTCAATTCGACCAGTTGTACTGCTCCTCCATCGGTAATATCTTTAATGACATAGGGCCTAACCAGTGCATTTTGAATTTTCTTGGAGATTTATCAAACTTGCTGTCATATAACAAAACAAGGTCATTTACCTTAAAGGTGTGCAGCTTAATGTGTTGATCATGCCAAGATTTTTCGCGTTGCTTTTGGACTTATTGGTGAAATCTAGCTAGAAATATCTCTTCCTCAAGCTGAGTCAGCTACGTGAGCCTCTCCTCCAGGGTTCCGCAATTCATCATACACGTGAGTGCCGCTATGCACAAACTAGGCACAATGTACTCCATGGGCATCACTACTTTAACACCATATACAAGCCTAAAGGGTGTTTGTCGAGTCAATTTCTTGCATGTCGTCTAATAAGCCCATAGTACTGTGGGTATGCATAGGTCCCAATCACTTCGATGAGCATTTAATACCTTGGTTAGTGTGTTCTCCAGTGATTTATTGAATGCTTTCATTGTCTCGTTAGCCTATGGGTGATAAGGCGTGATTTTCTGGTAATATACCTGAAATTCCATCATCAATGTGTTGATCGTTTCATTCAGAAAGTGCGTACTGTTATCACTCATCAAAATCTTTGGATACTCAAATCACGTCAGTTCATACTCAAAGAAGAACTTCGCAGTAGACATGCTTATACAATCCTTTACAGGTTGTGCCTCCGCCCATAGAGTCAAATACTTCGTCGTAGTGGTAATGTACCTCGCTCACATCTTTTTTCCTTGGGGCTAAATGGGTCCCACAAAATCTATTTCCCGTTTTTCAAAGGGTTTTAATGTCATATGTGGATTCAAAGGCATCTCATCCATTTGTTGGCTTTGAGGGGCCTAACCCAGGTTCAACATTAGTTAGCCAAAAAAGTCCTTACATTACTAACCCTTTGGGCATTAGCCCATGAAGCGCGGACTGAAGTCTCACCTGAAGCGGTATGGGGGGATGCTGGAACCAAGTTTCTGCACCCTGAGATGGTCATGATGTTGTTTTATTCCTTCTATTCCTCCTTTCACATAGGTCATTAAGTTCTAGGGCTTTGCCTATCTAGCCCTTTATTTAGCCCTTCAGTACCTCTGTGAAGGGGTACAATTGGCCTTCATGTAGCCCTAACCTGTGGTTTAGGTACTTTCGCGCTGCTAAAGCAGCGTATATAATAGGTTTCCAAGTTATTCTTAAGTGTTTAATTATCTTACTAAATAGTCACAGTTAGCACTGCGTAAATAGATATTCTTAGTTGCGTTCGATTAACCAACTTAACTACATATATTCGCGCATCACATAAGAATTATAAATGAAATCCATACACAATATGACAAGATGCATTAACAGGAAAAAAAGACATAGAATTTGTAGAATACTTCTCTTTGTTGATAACTTCAATGGTTACAGTCTCTATCCGCCTTGCGCACACAGTTGCAGGGGTCCGCGCACTCAGCTATGGACTTCTACCCTAGGCCTTTGTGCACTCAGCTGTAGAGCCTCTACTTACTCTACGACACGAAACTTAGACTTCTCTCCTTATCTCTCAAGAATTCTTACTTTTATGACTTCTTCGAACTACTTAGAGCTTGCTTACTTGTCTCTATTTATACAATCCCATGGTCCGCGGACCATGGGTAGATATTTTACAGCCAACTTTTCTTTACAAAATAAGGGTGGACAACCCGTTATGACTCATGATACCTTCGTGCTCCGTGACCATAAAATGCAGATTCTTTACAAATTTATTATAAAATTCGACCCAAAACATGGAATTTTAGCCCCAAAACTATCCTTGGGGGATCCCGTTCCCAATAGAAAGGTATACAAAAATCAATTTATGCACTGTATAAAAATGAAATTGTATGCCTTAAATGTGAAAGAAAGTAGAAAATGTCCATCATGTGTAGCAATTCCTCCCCCAAACTAGAGAACTAGCATTCCCTCATGCAATACTAGAAAAAAAATTGATGTAGTTGCTACAATCTATTGAAATCTATGCTTGGTGTAAAACAACATGGAATAAGGGAGAGGTTGAGAATGAATAAGGAGATCTATGGATGACAAATAATATTAATGGGATGGTGATGATAAATAAATGAATGAAAATAACACTCCCCCAAACTGAAATATTCTATGTCTCTGAAAAATGGGAAGCGGTAAAGATGTGGAATGAATTATGATAAATAACGCTCAATGGATTTTCATGAAATTCTCCTAAAATTTTAATAAATCAGAAACTTATGCTATTTTACCTCAATTTTTACCTCAAAAAAAATGTGGAATGACATGTATGGACTGGCATTTGTTGAAGCTAATGTAGGTTGAGTTGATGCTAAAAGTGATGCAAATGGTGAAAGTAATGCAAGCACATGTTGTCTGAACAATTGTTTGCGTTCGCGAGTTTCTTGAGCCTCTTCTGTTAGTTACAATAGTGTGGGCTCGCTGCGAATAGAGTTTCTCTCCATACTTGTTGTTCCCCTGTAAGCAATTCACTATTTTTCATGCAATTTTCTTGAATCCACAGTTTTAGTTTTGAATAGAAATAGATAAGATGCATGCAAAAATTTCAATCAGATTTTTTTTTTTGTATAAATGTAATAATATTTTGTCAAATCAGCAAGTTATGGCAGAATTCAATAATTATTACGCATGCTATCCCATAATGCATATCTTCCCCCTTCAAATTAGAAAAGGATGTCCATGACCATAAAGCATAGGAAAAAGGGAAAGGACGTTGGGGGTTCACTAATGTGGTAGGACAAACAATCAGAGCGATGTAAATACAATAAAAGACGGTCATATCAGTACAAGTTGCAAAGGTTGGAAATTACCGTAAAAGGAATAAAACAGAGAATGGATCATTATGCAAAGAGATATGTGCCTTAGGTGGAAAAATATGATGAAAGCATGACCGGATATAAATGATAATAACTGTTGGTATCGATTGATCGGATAGTATTGATATAATGGAAATAAAATTGTAGTTTACCATGCATCTTGGCTATTAGAAATGTTGTTCAAATGGGGAATTTTCCTTTAGAAATGAATCCATATGTGGTAATAGGATAAAAATTATTTGGTAGTGTAACATAATACTTCAATACCACAAGCACATCCATTGCTTCTAGCACGCATTCATAGCCCTGACAGGGTTGCTTTTTAACCCCATAGATGAGACAGAGTCCTCCTTTCAGTATTTAGATGATTCTCCTTTTCTTGTTATAAAGAGACCACTATGCTGGCATGATAACCAGATAATCATAGCGCCATTCACCAAGATATAACAAAGTGATCAGGTTCTCTTCTGATGAGACTCCCTATCCTTCTAATGGTTTTAACTATAAAAAAGGTCATTACCTTGGTGTGGTGGCCATAATGGAATGTCACCTGTTACATCCTTATGATCATGGTAGGCTGGCTCGTACTGAGACCCCCTATCCTCTTTAAGATAATGTTTGTTTCATTTCGTATTTCTATAATTTCATATTTTCATAGTTTGATGCTTTTATTGTAAAAACAGGGAGGCTGATTTACTCCTTATGGGTCAGGGATGCCGTAAGAAGTAAAAAAAAATGTAAATGAAAGTTATACTTTTACCCCCATATCATCATATTAAAGGGATTTATCCATTTGAAAGTGTGAAAGATAAACCAACATGGTATTAAAATAATAAATCATTTTATGATGTGTCAAAAGGGAAGATATTCAGCCAGTCATTATAAATATGCACCATGTCAGCTTTTGAATAAAGATAACCATCAAAAGGTTTCATAGGCCATAATGGTATTAACATTATTTTTTTTCTTTATCTTAAGCACAAATCCAACCAGATGGTTTTTATTCGAAACATAAAAGAAAAAGAAAAACGGAAAAAAGAATGACTGACGATGAAACAGCAAAGAGAAATCACGGTTATTCATTCTACCAATTTAAACAATAAACACACAAAAAAAAATCGGGGTTATTCAATTGATTGGACAACATACACTCAAAAAGTGTTGTTCAATTGATTGAACAACAACACAAAAACACAAAAAGTGATGTTCAATTGATTGAACAACAATCGTTCAATTGATTGAACAACAATCATTCAATCGATTGAACAAAAAAATGTAGAAACGCAAAAGTGTTGTTTAATTGATTGAACAACAAAATCGAAAAGAACCCAAAAGTGTTGTTCAATTGATTGATCAGCAATTGTTCAATCGATTGAACAACAAAAATCATAAAAACGCAAAAGTGTTGTTCAATTGATTGAACAACAATCGTTCAATCGATTAAACAACAAAATCATAAAAACACAAAAAGTATTGTTTAATTGACTGAATAGCATTCGTTCAATCGATTGAACAACAAAATTGAAAGAATGCAAAAAGTGTTGTTCAATTGATTGAACAACAATCATTCAATCGATTAAACAACAAAATTGAAAGAACGCAGAAAATGTTATTCAATTGATTGAATAGCATTCGTTCAATCGATTGAACAACAAAATCGAAAAATGCAAAAAGTGTTGTTCAATTGATTGAACAACAAAATCGAAAAAATGCAAAAAGTGTTGTTAAATTGATTGAACAACAAAATCTAAAAAATGCAAAAAGCTTTGTTCAATTGATTGAACAACAATCATTAATTGATTGAACAATAAAATCGAAAAAAAATGTAAAAAGTGTTATTCAATTGATTGAACAACAATCGTTCAATCGATTGAATGACAAAATTGAAAAAACACAAAAAGTGTTGTTTAATTGATTAAACAACAATCATTCAATCGATTGAACAACAAAATCTAAAAGACACAAAAAGTGATGTTCAATTGATTGAACAATAATCGTTCAATCGATTGAACAACAAAATCGAAAAAAATGCAAAAGTGTTGTTTAATTGATTGAACAACAATTGTTCAATCGACTGAACAACAAAATCGAAAAAACACAAAAAGTGTTGTTCAATTTATTGAATAGAAATCGTTTAATCGATTGAACAGCAAAATAAATAAAAAACACACACAAAAAGTGTTTTTCAATTGATTAAACAACAATCGTTCAATCAATTGAAAAACAAAATTGAAAAAACATAAAAAGTGTTGTTAAATTGATTGAATAGCAATCGTTCAAACGATTGAACAACAAAATCGAAAAAACACAAAAAGTATTGTTCAATTGACTGAACATCAATCATTCAATCGATTAAACAACAAAATAGAAAAAATGCAAGAAGTGTTGTTCAATTGATTGAACAATAATCGTTTAATCGATTGAACAACAAAATTGAAAAAATGGAAAAAGTGTTGTTTAATCGATTTAACAACAAAAGTGTTATTCAATTTATTGAACAACACTCGTTCAATCAATTGCACAACAAACATGCAAAAAATGTTGTTTAATTGATTGAATAGCAATCGTTCAATCGATTGAACATAAAAAAAGCACGGAAACAAATAAGTGTTGTGCAATTGATTGAACAACAATCATTCAATCAATTTGAACAACAACAAAAAAGGAAACAAATAAGTGTTGCTCAATTGATTGAACAACAATCGTTCAATCAATTTGAACAACAAAAAAACATGAAAACAAATAAGTGTTGTTTAATTGATTGAACAATAATCGTTCAATCGGTTGAACAACAAAACGGATAAAGTGTTGTTCGATTGATTGAAAAACAATTGTTCAATCGATTAAATATCAAAATGCACAAAGTGATGTTCAATTGATTGAACAACAATCATTCAATCGATTGAACAACAACACAAAAAATAAGTGTTATTCAATTGATTAAATAACAATCGTTCAATCAATTAAATAACAATACGCACACAAAAATAAGTGTTGTTCAATTAATTGAACAACTATGGTTCAATTGACTGAACAACACTTACTAAACACACCCAAAGACAAATCATATTTTTTCGTTCTACCAAATAGCAGTTGTTAATTCGCCAATGGAACAAAAATGACAGCTTTGAAGGAAGCAACACCTGAAACACAAAAACATAAGAGAAATTAGAAAAGAAACAACCCTTTATTTAAAAATAGTAAATAAATAAATAAATACCGTTAGAACAACGATGATGTTGTTTCATAAGGGAACATCAATCTATTAATAGAAAAAAAATGATCTCTTGGAAAAATGTTTTGGAAGCAGTGGCATGAAACTTCAAATAGAAATCAATTCTCCATTTCTTATGTTATGAATCTGTTAGGTAATGAATTGGATGAAATGCCCTTGTTTCTCTAACATTTCTTTCAAGAATCACTCGTTCATAAATTAACTTCTTTATTCTCCTAGGACCTGCAAAAAACGAGTGTCTATGTGCAATAAAACATTAAATCATGGAGAAAGAGAGGTGATCGGTTTCCCCTAATCCAATAAGTATGAAAAAAATAACAAGTAGTTACTATGTAAAACAAATCCATAGAAAAAATAACAAAGTAAAATTAATTTATTACCTGTGGGAGAGTAGTGGCCAATCATGCTAACCTACAGTGTTTTAATCATAATTTATTTTCTTCCGATTTGAGTGATTCCAAATCCAAATGAGAGATATTTCAAAGGTATATCACCAATAGAAACAGGTTTTAAAAATTCCATGATATGATATGTCAATTTTACTTAAAACAACCTGCATAACGGAGTCTTTCGATTTCACAACTTATACTCATAGTTGATATTTTAAGCATAATTTTTTTTGTTTGATGACGGACTCAAATGATTCAAATTGGAGATTAAAATAGATTCATTTATTTATCTCCAATAAAAACAGGTTTTGAAGAAAAGAAGAATTTATGGGTCAAATACGCAAGTGAACAGTTGGAAAAACAGAGTTTTAAAAATGCAGATTTACGATAGACAGTCAGTATTTCGGTCATAACTTCCTCATATGATATTGATATTGTCTGATTCAAATTTCATTGTAAACTATATTCATTGGGGAATAATCCATAGAAATAGGTTTTAAAAATACATTCATTTAGGCCTCCAAAAACCAACTGTCCCAACTCTCTTTCTGAGATGCTTACTAGACACCCTATCAATGTTTTGGTCATCACTTTTTTGTTTCAAATCCAAATGCGTTGGAAGCTAAAAGTCAAGGGATACTTAGGATATAAACAGGTTTTAAAAATATTATCTTATGGTCCCTCAAAACATGACTTCCCTGACTGTGTTTTTAGAACTTTCATCAAGCCCGCAAGCCAAAAAATATGATTTTCAAGCAATTTTTCCAAATTGGTGATAAAAATAAATATGAGTGTTTGTAGAACTACAATTTTCAATATAATACATCTACATACACAAATAAATCAAAAACGTTATAAGCGACGTTGATTTCCATAACATGTTGCAACAAAAACAACTATTTTTACATATAAAAGAAAATGTATTTATTTATGTCCTTATTTATTCTATTTTCTACACTAACCTACTTTGCTTTGAAAATTGAATATGCTTATGTATAAGAGTACTTTCAATGGAGCGATTTCTGAAATAAGGCCTCAAGCATGTACATGCCCAAATTTGAAAAATTCATGTTAATAAATAGTAGGGTATGAGAAGCCAACTTCCCTTGAAAAGATGGTGTCAAAAATTGTTTAAGTATGGAGTGATGTTGCAAAATAATGATGGAGTGAAACCAATCTTCAATATATCCTTTACTTTCTTGATTTCCTATAGCTGTCATATCATGAATTTCTTGAGTTTTTAAAATGGCTTGTTGATGCAAACTAGAAGAAACCTCATTTTCTTCCATAACTTCTACAATATTTGGATTTGAAACATTCCCAATCTCAATATAAGTTTTTTGCAATGGTGCATGTGAGATAGAATGGGTGGGAGGGGTAGGAAAATTTTGCAGTTTAACACTGTAAGCATGTTGTATTGGTTTATTACTGTGAGGGTGTGGAACGATTTGAGTAAGAAATTGTGTAGGGCATGGAGCATTTTGATGATGTAGTTGATTGGGTTGTGTGGATGGTTTTGATAGACAAGCAAGATTTTGTTGAAAAGCTGGAAAATAATATGGATGATGTGTTTGTGCTACAAGATATGGGAGAGTATCCATGTAATCATAAGACAAACCATGCCAAACTTGTAGACAAGATTGATGGGGGTTATATTGAGATTGACATGGCTGCCTTAACACAGCAGTATACCACAATGGATTATGCAAGTAAGAAAATGGAGAGGAAGTGTTTTGAACCATACATGTAGGCCATGATTTCCATGGTTTTGACCTTGTTGCAGCTTCCCCATCTCTTTGATATGCTACTTCCATCCTAGATAAGGAAGAGTGACTATCTATGGGATGCTCCTTTTGGTATTGAGGGAAAAACAATTCATCAAATTTTGCCTGATTTTTCTCAACCTGCAAAACAAGCAATTTTGAATTTAGAGAGGTAATAAAATCATATTTAAAATTTTCGAATAAAACATTGATTTCAACTCTTATGTCTCCTGTTTTTTAATAGATTTGGAAAAGAAAAAATAAATTTCTTTAGAATTCTTACCAACCTTGGAGATTCCTCTTGAATAACTTATGTATAATTCACAAACATCGTCATATGATAGCTAAAAGACATCACCTCATCCTATCAGATTTAAGAGTTCTAAAAATTCATCTTTGATTACGTTAAGGAGTGTTTTTAAGATCTCTTTTTTTAAATGCTAGTGCTTTGATTTTTTAAGGTTGTAATGAAATCACTCTACATAGTCTTCCAAGCTTTCATCTTCCCCTTGTATCATACTAAAAATATCTTCATTAACCTTGAAATAGTCTTGGTACTTCTTCAAGAATACATTCTTCATGTCCTCCCATTTTTGGATGTAATTCCTACCAAGGCTCATGAACCATCAGCGAGTTGATCCTTTTAGAGTAAGAGGAAACACTTTCAACCTTTAATCATTAGTACAATAATCATATTCTCTACAAAGTACTTCAAACTCAAATAAGAATGTATCTGGGTCTTTGTTTTCCAAACCATGAAAATTTTAGAGAAGACGGGGGAATTATGTGCATTTGTGTCACTCCTAGATCTTTGATAGGGAATTCAAAAGAAGCAATGTGAGTCATTTATTACCATAATAGAAGATGTTTTTCATGTGTTGCTTTGGGGATCCTCCTTCAAATGTTCCTGTCAATTGGTTAGTGGAATGGGTGGTGCTTACATCACTACTTGAGTGGAATCATGAGATCCTTTTTTCAAAATTCTACCTCTAAAATTCCTACTTCTATCAGTGCGTGTTGTATGACCTAAGCCTGACTATTAAGGGTAGACCCATCACTGGTTCCCCATGATGCACATGTAGGTTCTTACCTTTCGCCTTCAATATCCAACTCTCACGAAGTCAGGTATGTATCTATAACCAGATATTATTGTGGTAGTGAAATTTGACTGTCTCCCCGACAATGGTGCCAAAATGTTGGGTAAAATTAATTTCTTAATAAATGAATAAAACAACTAATCACTTAGACATTAATTATCAACCCAAGGAGCATCTTTTTATTTCAAGGTAATCGGAAAAATATATGCATAACAATACCAACAACTAACACTGGTTATATATGATTGTGTTCTATACTATCAAGCACATTCAACGACAAATAAAATGTAAGACTTGAATAATAAAACTAAAATTAAAAAGAAGAAAGGAAATGAAAGGAAAAACAATTATGTTAATCACACAACTTGAATCATTGCTAAATTAAACCACACATTGATGAATTGGAAATTTAATCTATTGCACTCAACATAATTCTAATTCTAATCTAGAGAAACGAATCAAATTAAATCTAGAAGTTGTAGGAAATAACAAATCTAGAAAATGAATCAACTGAAAAAATTACTTGATTAAAATGGAAATTTACTTTAAATAACAACAATTGAAATTCAAAGAAACAAGCACATAACTAAACTACTGTAGTTGTTCAAGGCAACAAACAACAAATTAGTTAAAAGAAAGGAAATATACTTTAAGGAATGACAATTGAAATTAAAATAAACAAACACATAACTACATTAATTTACATGTTCAAAGCAACACCTCATCCAAGGTAGTGGGCCCAACTGCCCAAGACTCAGTTCTGCCTTGAGAAACAACTTAGATCAAATTACAAATCACAGATGTAGAACTTAGTGGATAGCTTCCGTTATTAAAATATATGAGAGAAATAATTACAGCATAATGAAGCTCTTAGTTTTTCCTCAAATTCAACAATTATTCATCTCACATCCCTCATCTTTTATCTCTTCTCCTACATCCTATCTAAGAATTGTCTATCTCCTATGTCCTAATTATCCTTCCATTATCCCCTCCTCTCCTTGATCTCTGTTTTCATTTAAATACACAGAGAGAAAAGGGAAGTTACAACAAAGTTGATTACAAACTGATTTCCATAACAAATTTGGATTGTACAAAACAAATTGATCACCAAGATTATATCTGAAAAATCTTTCCATCAACATCCAGCAGGAACAAGTCGAATTTGATATTGCAATTGGAAGAATTTGGAAAACGGCTGCAACAACGAATATGAGAAAATCGTCTTCGAATAACTTTTCATTTCTCTTAATACAAACCCTATTTTAGAAAAATGTTCATTACAAAAATAACTTGGTCCGTTTTGGACAAAACCCATGTTTCGAATTTTCTAGATTCTCCTTCATTTGTCCGAAACGTCCAATGAAAAACTGTCACTTCTTATTCCATCGAATTTTTGAGTTGGAATCTTTAATTATGAGCTAGAGGTCAAATTTGCAATCTAGAAAAGATATTGGAGGCTAAAATCATGAGTGATGTTACAACAAATTCATTAATAAACCATCATTGGTGAAATAATGCATAATAATCATCAATTTATTAAAAATAAAAGAGAAAAATAGTATTTATCCATAAGAGCATAAATAATTATAAAATGGAATTATATGATAAATGACATGATAAAGAATGGTAGAAATGGATGAAATAGGTGTTAGAAAATGATAATAATAATGACATATTAGTGGCCCAACACTACCCACTTACCTCTCTTTCCTTTTGGATCAACTTGTGTGAGGATATCCTTTACTACAACATTTGGAACAAAAACAATTATGTGGGAATGTAATATATACACTGTCAAATCCTTTAAATCCTTCACCAAGGAAAAAACATACTTTTCCATTATATTATAATTCAAAGTAGCATCCCCTAATCCTCTACTGAAAAAATCTATAAGCTTCTCATGACCCTCCTTGTTTTTATGCACAACACTATTGCAATAGTATGCTCTGAGGCAAAGAAAAAGATAATGAAATCCCTTGTGTAATCAGTACTGGTGAAAACAAGAGCATGAGTTAAAGTTGACTTTACCTCACTAAATGACCTTTTTTATTCAACATTCTACTTATTTTCACTGTCCTTTCTCAACATGTTTTTCATGGCTCTTATGATTTCAACAAGGTTTGGAATAAACCGCCTCAAAAAATTTATCCTCCCAGTGCAACACTGCATCTCCTTTTTGTTCCTTGGGGGATCAATTTTCATGATTTCCTCAATTATTTTTGGGTCAATGCTGATGCCATCCTTTGAAATTATGTGACCTAACAACTTTCCTTCTTCCACTCCAAAAAGGGAATTTTTTGGATTCAAAGAGATACCAAATTTCATGCACTTCTCAAATAAAATTTTCAAATGATACAAATGATCTTCATTAGTTTTAGAAAACATGGTAATGTCATCGAGATATATCACAATAAACTTGTCTTTTTCATCTACAAAAGAAATATCCATTTCCCTCTAAAAATTTGCGCCTGCATTCATAAGTCTGAAGGCATTTTCACATACATGAGTGCTCCCCATGGTGTGGTGAAGGTTGTTTTGTCCTGAACATCAGGATCCACTACAATATAGTTATAACCAAAGAAACCATCAAGCAATGAAATTCTGCTAGAACCCACTACCTGTTGCAATATGTGATCCATATTTGACAAGGGGTAATTGTCCTTGAGAGAAACCTTATTGAGGTTCTAAAAGTCCACACATAACTTTATCTCTCCTATATTCTTCCTCACTAGTATTATATTTGAAAACCACTTAGAAAATCTTAAAGGGACAATAATCTTTGCATCAAAAATATTTCTTAACTCTTTCTCAATTAAGGGCAGAAATATAGGGTTCACTCTCCTTAGCTTCTTCTTGAAAGGTTTATGATATTCTTTGACAGGAATGATGTGTTGAATAATACCTTTGTCATAGGCCTTCAAGTGCTTGTATCCACATGGAAAAACATCAGAATATTCCTTCAACAGATCAATGTATTTATGCTTCTCTCTTGAAGGTAGAGACTTATAAATCTTTACAATTGTTGGGCTATCTTCACTCCCAATATTACAGTCTTCCACATCAGACCCAGTAGGTTGAATCTTAGGTTTATGTGCTACATCATAAAATCAAACATTGCCTCCAATGGAGGTAAACCTCTTGGAATTACATTTTATTTTAGCATAAAAAATTCAAGATCTAATTCATGCTCATCATTGTCTTCTCTAATTTGATTTAAGTCAATTTATATGTATCACAAGCAACCTTACTACCCCCATCAATATGCAAATTAACAAATTCTTCCTTTAATTGCAGAAAATTATGTAGTTGTTTGTCCTATCAAAAAATTGCCAATATCTCGCATTGTCTAGGACAGTAGGACTATGTTTTACCTCAATTTCATATTTCTTATTTAGATGGAAAGGTAACTTACATGTACTGGACGAGGTTTCCAAAGCATCAACGAACACATTTTGATATCTAGGAATCATAGACAGATGATATTCCATAAAACAGTGCAGGAAATCTAAGACAACATTTCTATATTCCCTCAATCTAGGGTGTTTGGCTAAATACTCACATTTAATAAACTTAATGATTAATTATGAATCTTTGTGCATTGAGATCCTTTTGGCTCCTAGCCTTTTCAAAATATGCAGCCCCAAAATCAAAGCCTTGTATTCAACAACATTGTTAGTACATTCAAAGGCAAGTTTATAGGAATAAGTTTTTTGACCTTCCTGATTTTGACTCTAAGATCCATACACCAGCCCCGACTCCTTCCTTGTTGACTACCCCATCAAAATCCATATTCCATAATCCTTCTTCATCATCATCATTTTCTGTTTTAGTCTCTAGTATCACACCTTCTTCTTTTTCTGATTTGTTGTCCATGTTATGAACCTCATCCTCCAAACATATATCATTATATAGTATAAATGAATCCATGTATGAATGTACAGAATAAACAGGATAATTATTTGGTTTATCTTGACAACTTACCATGTACTTCATGAGAGTTTCCCTATACAACTTCCTTAGCTAGCCAAATACTGGGATAGTGGCATATGACATGTCCATTTGCAGTGAGCCTTTCAATTTCGCACCCCAAGACCTAGATAATAACATACCATACTTTGGTGGGATGTTAGCCACAACCACATCCATGACCACACTCTTAGCTGGAATTTGTGTAAGGGTGACACATAAATCCTTTGTCAAACCAAGAGCCTCCACTTTATTGGAGTGAAAAGAAAACAAATCTTTGTATGGTCTGGTTATATCCAACCCCAACTTGTCCATGATCACCTTAGGCATTAAGTTGTGTGAAGCACTCGAATTTAACATGGAATTATGTAAAATCAAATCATGAATATTAAGGTTGATAGAGAATGGTGGCACTTTACCTTCTTGAGAAATTTCTCCCTCAACCTCCGTACCAAAAATTAACTATGGAGGATCATCATTTAAATTCATTGTGTCTGATACTTCCTCAACCTTAAATGCCTTCAAAATTTGACCTCTATATGCATCCTTTTTCATCAATTCAACTAATGGGACATAAATTTTAAATTTTTGATATTTCAGTCTCGAGATTAAAAGATGATTGATATTTTTCTACCTCCTTAACAATTGTATCTTTCTTTTGAGGAGATTCCTTGGGAGGATCAACCTTTGTTTGACTTGTAGAAGGTGTATCAGTCTGGATATTCTTGGGAGTGTTACAAAATTAAATATTATGGAGCAATGGAACACATAAAATATTGCAGAAATATAAACACAGAAAATGCATAAAACAAGAGAGACACAGATATACGTGGTTCACCCAGTTTGGGCTATGTCCATGGAGAAACAACCAGTCCTTCCTTTTATATTATCTAGCAAACTAAAGAGATACAACCTATAGCAGATCCCTTGCAACACCCTCTTCGCTCTCAATCTCCTCTCTCTTTCTCACTCAGAATATAGATCTACATAGACGCAATACAATTCCCTCATATATAGTGAGGGGTTGCCTTCTAGGGAAAAAAACCATAAATTAAACATAACTTCTACCATCAAATCTCTACCTAATGAACATCCTAGATTGACTAGAAATTAATATACTTTTACAAGGCAATTTTACATCTATTCCCCCGAAACCCCCTGCCAGGGGGGGGGCTCCCCAAAGGTTGCAGCCCCCCCCCCGGGACCCCCCTACAATGAATAGTTTTTGGGCGGCATTTCAAACTAGGGTCCAATGTGGCGATACCTTTGAATACAGAAGATAATCAATCTCTACACCCAACAATCTCCCACTTGGAGACTGATTATAACAACTCCACCACTGCTTCATTTGCTGGACAATGACTCCTCTTTGGACCTAGCTGTTTCTCATCTTCTTCATCATACTTGAAGACCAATTGAAATTGAGCATATTCTCAGTTTCCCCCTAGTTACAACTTTTGTTAGCATATCTGCAGGATTCTAGCTAGTGTGTATCTTTTCCAGCTTCAACTCTCCATCTTCCAACATTGATCGTATGAAATGGTACTTGAGCTGTATGTGTTTAGTCGTATAATGAAATGCTGAGTTCTTTGCAAGATGAATGGCACTTTGGCTATCACTATATAATGTGACCATATCATGCTCCTTACCCAATTCACCCATAAACCTTTGTAGCCAAATCATTTCTTTACTAGCCTCTGTAGCAGCAACATACTCTGCTTTTGTTGTTGAAAGTGAAACAACACTTTCGATTTTTGAAACCCAACTGACAACTGTTCCACCTACAGTAAATACATATCCTGTAGTGCTCCTCCTGTTATCTCTGTCACCTACCATATCTGCATCAACATATCCCTATAGAGAATCCATTTCACTGCCATCCAATGTTCCTTTCCTGGATTGTTCATGTACCTGCTTACAACTCCCACTGCATGTGCAATATCAGGCCTTGTGCAGACCATTGCATACATTAAGCTTCCAACTGCTGATGCATATGCAACTTTAGACATATAATCCATGTCTTCTTGGGTCTTTGGGCACATTTCCTTACTAAGTTTAAAATGGCTAGCAAAAGGCGTACTAACTAGTTTCGCATTGTGCATATTAAATCTTTTCAACACCTTTTGTATGTACTCATTCTGAGACAATGTTAGTTTGCGATTTTTCATGTCTCTAGTTATTCTCATACCAAGGATTGTTTTGCAGCTCCCAAATCCTTCATTGCAAATGAATTTTCCAATTTTCTTTTGAGCACATTTACTTCCTGTATGTGAGACCCTGCAACAAGCATGTCATCTACATAGAATAACAATATAATATAGCTGCCATCATTTTACCTTTTTAGATAAACATAATGATCATAGTGACATCTAGTATAACCTTGTTCGGACATAAACTTGTCAAATTTTAGATACCACTGCCTTGGAGCCTATTTTAAGCCATACAAGCTCTTCTTCAACCTGCACACTAGTTTCTCCTTCCCTTTTACTTCATATCCTTGTGGCTGCTGCATATATATATATATCTCTTCCCCCAAATCCCCATGGAGAAAGGTTGCCTTTACATCTAACTGCTCAAGATGCAAATTTTCAACTGCTATTAGACTTAAAATAGTTTTGATTGAAATCATTTTAACAACAAGAGAAAATATTTCATCAAAATCAATACCTTTCTTCTGTGCAAACCCCTTCACCACAAGTCTAGCTTTGTACCTCTGTTTTCCTCCATCTTCTTCCTTCAGCCTATAAATCCATTTATTCTACAATTTAGTTTTACCTGTAGGCAACCTGACTAAGTCCCAAGTCTGGTTATGCATTAAGGAGTCCATCTCTTCTTCCATGGCTAGCTCCCACTTTTTCCTGCTTTTAGCCTGCATTGTTTCTTCATAAAATTCAGGTTCACCAGAATCGGTCAACAATAAATAATATAATGAAGGAGAGTATCGTTCAGGGTGTCTACTTATCCTGGTAGATCTTCTAACACCACTTTCAGGTGTTTGGGGTGCCTATTGCTGTTGTGGTGGTTATTTTTGTTGTGGTTGTTGATCATTATTATTTTCAGGCACCTTTACTTTTTTAGTAATCTCATCAAGAACTGTGTATTCTTTGTTTTCTTTTTCCTATTTCTTTTCCTGCAACTGATTCTTATACAAGACCTTTTCATTGAATATTACATCTCAACTCCTAATTATTTTGTGATTTTCATAATCATATAAGCGATAACCAAAATCATTAACACCATATCCAATAAAGGTACATTTCTTTGATTTTGCCTCAAGCTTTGTTCTATTTTCTTTATTAATATGGACAAAGGCCTCACAACCAAAAGGCTTTAAAAAGGAGTAGTTTACCTTATTACCTGTCCATGCTTCCTCTAGAAAACCACCATCCAAGGAACTTGAAGGCCCTTTATTTATTAGATAAACAACAATATCTATAGCATCTGGCCAAAATATAAAGGCAATCATGCATGCAATCTCATGCACCTTGCATGCTTCATGATTGTTTTGTTCATCCTTTCTGACACACCATTTTCTTGTGGTGTTCTTGGAACTATCTTCTCTCTGCGAATTCCATGCTTTGAACAGTACAAGTCAAACTCATTGCTGTAATATTCACCTTCATTGTCTGATCTGAGACACTTCAATTTCGTTCCTGTCTCAATCTCAACCAAAGCTTTCCATTTCTTGAAAGTATCAAATGCATCAGATTTATTATTATATAATAAATCCAAGTTTTTCTAGTTGCATCATCAATAAAAGTAACATAATAATGAGATCCACTAAGAGATGATACCTGAGTAGGTCCCCATACATCTATATGCACAAGCTCTAATTTTTCATTCTTTTTTTCTTTCCCAACTCTGATAAATCTGACTCTCTTCTGTTTTCCATAAATGAAATTCTCACAGAAGTCCAAATCAACATTCTTCAAACCCGACAACAAATTCCTTGAGTGAAGGATCTTCATCCCCTTCTCACTCATTTGTCCGAGCCTATGATGCCATAATGTTGCATCTACTCCTTTGGAAGTTAAAGCATTAACAGAGTTAGAAATACCATTAGATAAATACAATGTACCAACCTTTTCGCCTTTTCCTATTACCAGGGATCCTTTGGTGACCTTCCAAGCTTTATCTGTGAAAGTTGTCACACAACCTTCATCACCTAATTGTCTTGTCGAAATCAGATTTTTCTTCAGATCTAGAACATGCCTTACCTCCTTTAGTAGCAATTGGTTTCCATTCTACTGTTTTACAAGAACCTTACCCATTCCAACAATTTTATAGGGTTTATCATCACCCAAACAAACTTGTCCAAAATCTCCTTTAACATAGTCATGAAAGTATTTCTTATCAGGTGTGGCATGGAATGAGGCCCCTGAATCTACCACCCAGGAATTAGTAATATTTTCGAAAGAAAGAATCAAAGCATCGTGTAACACCTCACTTGTCACATTTGCTTCATGATTGTTTTCTTGTTGTGCATCTCCTTTTTTTCCCTTTCGAGATCTACATTCTTTCTTTAGGTGTCATTTCTTTCTGCATTTCTAGTAGACCATCCCCGATCTGGACTTGAATCTGTCTTTCCTTGATTTATTGTGATATCCTAAGCTCTTTCCTCCTTCTATTTTTCTTCCCCTAAACTCTGCACTCAAAGCATTACCCGATGTCTCATCGGAGATTTTTCGTCGCATTTCCTCACTAAGGATAGCACCGAAAACATCATCAAACTCTAAAGTACTAGATCCAGAAACAAAGTTACTAATGGCCATTACTAAACCATTCCAACTTTCTAGAAATGAGCACAAGAATAACAGAGCTCTAACTTTATCATCAAAGTTTACCCCTATAGAACTTAATTGACTTGTAACAATATTAAAATCATTTAAATGTTCTGCAACAGATCCACCTTTTGACATCTTCATATTAAATAAACGCTCCATACGAAATACCTTATTTGAGGCCGAGGGTTTTTCATATAGTTTCACCAATTCCTTGATCAAACCCTTCAACGTTGTTTCCTTTGAAATGTTGAAGGTGACTGATGCTGCGAGGCACAACCATACTGTTCCGAGTGCCTTTCTATCGAGAAGGTTCCATTCTTCATCTGTCATACCCGTTGGCATCTTTGGTTTTCCGCCCAATGGTAGGTACAGATCTTTTTGATACAGATAATCTTCCATCTACATCTTCCACAGTGAGAAGTTTTGGCCGTTAAATTTCTTGACCCAAAACTTACCATCTTCCTCCATTGCTCCCACTAGAACTAGGAATCCTTCTCTCCTGTGAGTTTTTCAGCCAAAAAGATCTCCGACTCTGATACCAGTTGTTAGAAAATTACATATTATGGAGCAATGGAAAACATAAAATATTGCAGAAATATAAACACAGAAAATGCATAAAACAAGAGAGACACAGATATATGTGGTTCACCCAGCTTGGGCTACGTCCACGGAGAAACAACCAGTCCTTCCTTTTATATTATCCAGCAAACTGAAGATATACAACCTACAACAGATCCGTTGTAACACCCTCTTCGCTCTCTATCTCCTCTCTCTTTCTCACTTAGAATATAGATCTACATAGACGCAATACAATTCCCTCATATATAGTGAGGGGTTTCCTTCTAGGGCAAAAAACCCTAAATTAAACATAACTTCTACCGTCAGATCTCCTCCTAATGAATGACCCAAATTGACTAGAAATTACTATACTTTTACAAGGCAATTTTACATCTAGTCTTAGCTTCAGGGGCACTGCCCTCGAAACCCATGGCCAGGGGGGGGGTCTCCCCAAAGGTTGCAGCCGCCCCCCGAGGAACCCCCCTGCAGTGAATATTTTTCGAGCGGAAATTTCGAACTAGGGTCCAATGTGGCGATACCTTTGAATACAAAAGATAATCAGGCTCCACACCCAACAGGGAGGACTTGCTGCAATTTTTTTATTTCTCAAATATATTTCTTGTGAACCTCCATAATGGAATTCTGATAACCCTTCTTATAGTCTTCTGATTCTATAGGCATGCCATCTTGTTTTGATTGCAAGAACAAATCATGTTCCTCCTTTGTCAAGAAAATGTTGCCTACTTCTCCCTCCCCATAAATATTAATCTAATCCTCTTCTTTCTCTGCTAGTGCTTCTTGTTCTTCTTCTACATAATTATGTTAGAAAGGAGGTCTGATTTTTTCTTGGTCTACTAGATTTCTGTGGTCTCTTTGTTTGATTTGGATCTTTTGTCTTCTAAAATTTGTATTTTTGATTTGAGGACCACCTTGAGGCTCTCTTGCAGCAACCTTATCTATCAAGGTCATTTTCTCCCTCATCTTCTCCACGGGTTTAACCAAAGTATCAAACTTAACATCTGATGATGTTGAAGTCTGCTCCTTGATAGTTACCCTCTTCTTGGACTTTAACTTAGCTTTCTTGGCTAGTAAGTTTGATTCTACATTTACTACAATCTTTTGCATGTCTTCCAGAGTAGTTGGACTTCTTTCTCTTAATTGGTAGGCCGTTTCAGGATCAAATCCATATGTATAAAGAAAAAAATCCAAACCCAGTAGAGGATTTATTTTTGCTGGAATAGAGTTATAATTATTGTTGAATCTATTTGTGTAGTATTGAACTGATTCACTTAGAGCTCTTCTCAAACTTTCATATTCTGCAAGAATTTGAAGTGGATTCTTCTTTACCTCCCACCGAGAAAGGAAAACTGGATGAAATTGTTTTAAATTAGTAATATTTCCTGCTACCAACCCTTTGTACCACTTCCTAACCTCCCCTGCTAGGCTTTGGGAAAAAGCCTTAGTTTCACACCATCATCATCTACCTCTTCAAGGTCTGTAAAATCATTAATTTTATCTATGTTTTGTTGTGCTATAACTGTCCCAGTACCATCAAATTGAGGTATGGGTTGTCCATAATTCTGTGGTATGACATTCAAAGGTGCTCGCAAACCAATGGGGCATATCGAGCTGCCATGATTATGGTATGGGAGATTGATGTACACACTATAGTGCTTGATGATGAAGGTGGCAGAGGTGAGGAAACTACAATATGATGATTTGTTGTAAAGGGAGGAGTATAGACAACAGAAGTACAAGAGCAGAGCAATGAGAAGGTATCAAAGGAACAATCACTAAATGAACAACAGATGTAGTAGAAATCTGCTGAAATGTGGATGATTTTTCGGCTACCTAATGCAACTAATGAACTAAATATTCAAGTTTGTCGAACTACTGTAAAATATATCTGTCAGACTTTGAAATACCATTTTTTTGTGTAGGGCTAAGTGGTATTAATTTAGATTCATCAAGGACTATTTTAGACACAAATTTTCTAGATTTAGATCTAAAAAGGCTATGTTCAAAAGGCATATCAAATTCAATTTCCTCAACTATTACAATACTTTCAGGAATGGTTTGAGATCTCTGGATAAGACTATCACTAGTTTGACCTTCTTGAAACTTCCTTTTCCTAATCAAATTCTGAGGATCACTTACAAATTTAGGAATATCAGGATCTGGATGTGATCTTCTGTGGATCTTTCTAGAAGTTAGATTTCTAAGAAAACTTGTCACAACTAGTTTTAAACACAACTCTTGGGCGAGAAATTTAGCCTAATGATTTCTACCTCCCTATCACCCACATGAAATAGGTTTAAGCCTTTGAAATAAATGTTTACCAAGGAATATTTAGGTTTTGAGTCCTGAGTATGGTCACTAGAATGTTATCACTCCATAGTTTTTGTTGCCTAAAGAGGAAATTGTAGATGCAACCACAAACCACTTTAAAGCTAGGGTCTATCTCTTCTAGCTTCAGATAGGGCTCTCTCTGTATGAATTTTTAATTATTGTCTTAGGTTTTACGCTAGATATGAAGATCAAAGATAGGTTTTTTAAAGTTTTGGTTGTAGGGTAAAGGAAAAGTCCATCGGGCATGGAGTCATAAGAATGTTCAGTAATCGATCACAAATAAATAGAGTAGATGAAATAGGGTGAGGTAGACAAACTCCTGGATCTTACAAAATATTTGTGGTATTAATGAGATGAATAAGAGTTAGGATCAAATATATATATATAGCATACAAAGATGAAATTTATATTTAATTTCAGAAGGAAAGTATTTAGATTTCTTAACAAGCCAGAGCAGAGTATTGTGAGTAAACTCTACTCATAATCTTCTTATAAACAATCAAGAAAGAGCATACATGTGAAAACTTGAAGGAAAGAAATTTTTACAAAGAGAGAAACGTCATCATTTATCTGACATAAGAATCCTGAAACAATACTGCCTTTGTATTTCTGAATTGATTACTTCAAATAAAATTCCACGGTTTACAATAAAAATAAGGTATCCTTTCACCACAATCAACCCTTAGTACATTTTTTTACAAAATATTTATAGAGTGTGTCTAAAAAATATTCGTACTTGAAACAAAATTTCTTACAAAAATAATATCTACTAAAATGATTTAGATATTTCAAGACTAGAACTAAATAGTAGCAATTCTGGACTAATTTAGATGTTCTTAACACACTTCAAGGACTGTTGTTCATGACCATAGCTATATTTTTTCTCTTCTGTTAACTTCTCCTAATATTTAGGATTATGTTTCCCTTTTCATGTCACTAGTCACTAGAAATTTTCTTGATTTACTCGATGAGCTCCAATAGTTTATCCCATCTATTTTCACTCGGAATAGGGAAGTTTAGCATGTTTCTAAATATTTCATCCACCTTTGTATATGTTTCAAAAGTTGTTTTGTTAAGAAACAGGTAATGAATTTCATGCTCGATACAACAGTCATATTGTAAACCTTCAATGAACGTTTGTCCACTTATTATCCCTCTTACTTTGGAAAATTTAGATCTATATGTAGCTATGTTGCACAACTGGTCCTATAAAGTTTATAATGGAATCAATTTTCCATTAGGAGCTCTCAAAGGTGGAAGCCCTTTCTCCTGCAATAGATTGAATTTTCTATTGAATCTTCTTACTTATAGCTCTAACTCTTTACACTTGTTTTCTAGCTATACCATAAGATTTTCCATTGTTAGAACTCTTTTTAACTACATGACCATGTATGTTCTGTCTTGAATTTGTAATTCTTCGATCTCATCCTTGGTTTTTGAGTTCAACGCCTTGATGATTTTGTGTGCTTCTGCTAGCCTATGTTTGATTTCAACTTTTGCTTGTTCAATTGTTGCCTTGACATTCTATACCAACTCTTATTTCTCAAATATAATTTGAAAGGATGACCATAGCTCTGTGATATTGGCATTAATATTATACCATATGTTTTTCTTAGTTTCTGCCAATATTTGTACTATTAATGATTGGTATTCATACTATTGAATTTGTTCAGTAAGCTTGAAGTTTTTTTGCACTTTTGCTAAAAATGCATTGTCAACTTTAATTTTATTTTCTTCCATTTTTCTCAATGTTGTTAACAATCTTTCATTTTATTTGTTGGTCAATGATAAATCTCCCAGATATTTCACTAGTTTTTCAGAGGAATATGCAGTGGTTGACTCTATTCTTTCTGTTGAAGTTTTCAGCTCGGTATGTCGTGCTGATGTACATATGGCTACTAATTGTTCCTTTTCTTTCAAAAGTATATAAATATCTACCTCCATCTTCTGAATTTTAACATATCTGTCTCCAGCTGAGTAATTGCTTTGGGGTGTAGGTGCTTTGTAGTTGGAATCTTGAGTTGCTTTCTCAGGGCTTGAATATCAACATTTCTTTTTTAATCATTTCCTCAACTACTTTAATGTCACTAGGATCATATCCTAGTTTAATCATCAAATCTCAAGAGCTTTAGTTCTAGTGTCTTTGGCCAAGGATGACATTCTTTCCATCTTCAGATATGAATAAATATTGTTCAAAGAGGCTTGTAGTTTAGAGGATTCCATGGTTTAATTAGTTACTGTTGAATATATCATCTCACCAGCCTATTTATGCAAGTCAATCTGATCAATTTCATGAATCTTCTTGGCATCAAACGAAAAGACAAATGTTTTGTAATCTTCTACACTTTTAGGGATTGGAACTGTAGGTTCCAAGAAATCTAATTGGAACTATCCCTTCTGTTGAAAAGTGTAACTAGGTCTGGTCTTGATAATGACATGAAATTATGATTTTATGTAATGATATGTAAAGAAGAAAATAAAATTATTGTATTACTTCCTTCATGGGTTTCATGAGAAAGGGATTTCATTTTTGAGTCAAGACTCCCATTGAGAGTCTTTAGGAATTATTTGTCATCTAGTCATAAAATGATAGGGTCATTGTCATGTAATGTAGTAATGTTACACATTGGAAAAGGTCAAACTTGTCTATGTAAAGTATCCTCCAAGACCTTGTCACTTATCCTCTTCAAGTCGACCTACAATGACAAAAGAACTTGCTAGAAGAAGTTGACTTTCCTAATTGTGATCATGTCAGCCTAAGCCACATGAGATGAGGTGTATAAGTAGTGACATTCAAACTCACTTAGAGGCAAGAAACTCAACAAGAATTCAATCAAGAAGAAGTGTGAAGTAAATCGCAGCAGTAGAATTACAAAGAAGATATAGCAAAGGAAGATTTATTCTGGGGATAGAGAAAAAAGGATTCTTCTAGAATAATGAAGGAAGATCTTCTGGGTATAGCGAAGGAAAGTTTCTTCTGGGGATAGCGAATAAAGGACTCTTCTAAGATTAGCGAAGGAAGGATTCTTTTGGGGTCTATATTGGGTTGTATACTCTCCCACAAGTGAAGGAAGAAGGAACAAAGGCATCACAAAAGGACTGAAGAAGAGAAATACAAGCCTCTCTTAAGGAGACTAGGGTTTCTAATCTAGGTTAAAGCAAAGAGACCAAGATTCTCTAGGTGACTGAGATAATGAAGACTGAGATTCTCTAGAAGAGACTAGTGAAAGCCTAGAGACTGAGATTCTCTAGAAGAAGTCGAGAAGAAGTAGTGTGAAGGATATAGACCAAGTTTCTCCAGAGAAAGGTGAGGAGACTAGTTTGAGATCAAGGTTAGTGACAAGGTTCTTGGGACGATACTAGAGTCAAGGGTCTTTGTCATGGTCTTGGTATTCATCAATTGAATATCTATAAGAATTTTTTTGATCGGGTTTTCCTCTCAAGAAGTGAGAGACTTTGGCCTTGGCTGACTAGCCTACATACTATGTCACTTGTCTTCTATTGTGCATATTGGTAATTGTCTTGATGAAAAGAACACAAGAGTAATATAAAAAATATAAGAATATCAGGTAAGAAGTAAAAAGTATATCACAAGCAATTATCAAGTAGAGAAATATTTTAACTACTTATGCCATAGATTTATCAAGATGGAAGCAAAGCTTAGGTGTTGAATTCAGGAAGGGACATTCAATCAAGAAGACATCAAGCCTCAAAGAAGGATCGTAGCAGATTCAAGGGCTACCAAGGTCAATATATTAAAAACCCTAGATCGAAGAAATATACACTAGCAAGAAACAATATTCAAGAAAGAAGGAAGGCTAAAACATTTAAGAAGGATCGTGAATCAAATTCTCTCTCATCAATCTCTCAAGAAGAAAATCCTCTATCAATAGCAAGACATGGAGGAAGCAAGTTTCATTTTATCAAGTAATTCTATGACTATATATGATAATAACAAAATGTCTTTTTGAGAGGAAAGAAATAATTTGGTTAGGGCTACTAATTTCCTTGCATGGAAGAAAATCACAGACCTAAATCTTATTGAGAATGAGATCATGGATCACAACAAGGGGTTGATAACCCAACCTCCAAAGGAAGATACTCAAGCACATGCTAGATGCATGAAAGAAGAAGTGATAGCACAGAGGATTCTTATAGAATCTATAAAATACTATATAATCCCATATGTATCAAAGTTGGAGATTGCAAAAACTATATATGACAAATTGGTAGATTTTTATTTTTTAATTTTATTTATTTATTTATTTCTTTTTCCTGTAAGTACTAGAGGAGAAGTAATATCATTAAGGCAAGAACTCTACAGACTAAAGATGTCCAAGGAAGATGGAATAGCCTCATACACATGAGGATATCAGAAATGCAATATCAACTACAAGAGCTTGGAGAAGTCATGCTTGATAGAGAGATGACCAAAGTGGTACTAAATGCATTACCGAAAGAATGGGGTAACTTCACTTCAAGTTTATATGGGAAGGAAGAGTGTCACACAGTAGTTTTTCATATCTCCTATTCACTTCCCATGCCATATCCTGGAGTGTCAAAACATTGACTAATGTGCAGAATATCCATCATGATATACACACCAAAACCTCCCTGAAGAATCAAAGGAAAACTTCCCTGAAATCATTCTGGAGAAACTTTCCTTAAAACCTAAATTCTGGCATCAACGTGTTTTGCTGCACTACATGCCTATGATAATGGAAGGTTGCTTAGTTATACACTCATGCTGCCAGTGTGGATTTTCATAGGAAAATTCGTGCTGACCTCCTTCTGGTAGGTTTTCCCAAACTGGAGGAGAATCTTCGTGGCTAGAGGCTTCCAAAACGACGAGCTAGATGTTGTTCATTATGGATGTGGTCAAATTCTCGCAATATTACCCTTTGATATTATCCCTATGAGCTTCCTCCTTGAGATGTGGACCTTTCTCTATCTTTGGTGAGGTCCTAACTCCCTCTTGCTGCCTATAAATTCATCCCCCTCCATTCCCAAATGGTTGGTCATTGATTGTTGCATCACTATACTGATATTATGCTTACATGCTTCCCATTTCTAACCTGGAGAAGGAGTGCTTGAAGAGTCTTTGCTTGGACTTGGACATCCACCCAAAGGAAGGCCTCAACATCAAGGCATATGTTGTATGCTTCCTTTATCAATTTCTTATATATACAACTATTGGTTCACTTTCCATAAAAAAAATTGTTGATGCTTCATTTATCTTGATGCTCCTTGATCTGTTAAGTCGATTAAATTTGAATTATGTTGGTTTCACTTTTATGATTTGTGGTGTTCTTGGTCTCTTGTGTAGGTATTGAAATGCCATGAGCATTGAGGATTGAGCCTGAGGGAGAGAGTGATTAAGATATTCAACAAAGGAATACATAATAGCATCAGAATGAGGTAGGTTTCTTTCCTCTTCTTTAATTTCGATTGTAGTCTTGGAAAGCGTCTTGTAGATTGTCTCGTTTGTTTCTAGACCCACTTATTGGGCTAGAGTGATCGTCTTTTTCTGCAGAGAGGATTTTCCTTTACAACAAAATGGTGACTCAACTTGTGTCTCCATTTGACATCAGTCCCAACCCTATCTAGTCATTGGCGATACTTTGTACCATGCTGGTGTTGATTCTATCCTTCATTGATGTTTGACACGCGAAGAAGCTGACAGAGTTCTCAAGGAATTCCACTCTCGGGCTTGTGGTGGACACATGTCTAGGTATGCTACTCCTCAAAAAATCATTTGTGTTGGTTATTTCTAGCCATCCATCTTTAAATATTACATATTATAAATCCAAAAGTGCCATGCTTGCCAGATTTACAACCGTAAACAACACGCCCCACCCACACCCCTCTACCAAGTTATTATCGTCGACCCCCTTTGCTAAATGGGGGATTTATTTCATGACATGTACCCCTCACTCGACCAGGGGGCATGGTTATATCATTGTCACCGTTGATTATTTTACTAAATGGGCTGAGGCGATGCCCACATGTGAAACTGACAGTAAACCTTCTGCTCAATTTCTTTTTAACCCTGTCATAACCCAATTTAGTGTCCCGTTGATGGTGTTGGATGCACCAACATTCAGGGGATCTCCCTGGTATGAAGTCCCAACTAGACCTCACGTCGTTTGGTGTAGGAGTCCCATCCAGTATGATGGCTCGGTTGCCATTATTTTAAATATTTTCCTTAGCTCTTGCTTGTCAGCACATGAGAGTGTTTTACTTTGTCTTTGAACAACGAGGTTTGCGTAACTGGTGACTGCTTAGTGTCGCTTGTGTCAAAGTTATTCCATTGCATAGGGAAAGGGTGGAAATGAGTCTTAGGTTGAGAGGGAATAGTCCAAACTCTATTAGAGACACACAACACAACAGGACATGCGCAACTTCCAGTGGAGTAATCCATGTAGATGCAGTAGTTAAAAACACAATGTGAACATATAGCATGTACAACACCCAATGGAATAGTCCACATGAGTGCAATAGTCATTATAATAGGTTTACAAGAATGAATCGGTTGAGCTTCCGGTGGGATAGACCACACGGACGAGACAACGTTAGCAACTGATGTAACACATTTCCAATAGCATATGTACTAAAACAACCAAAATAGTTCAGCTGTCTTAATGTAGGTTAAAGAAACATGCATTACAAGAGTCCAAAGAATAGTCTTACAAATGAATACAATACATGTGTGAAAATGTGTTGGATCATTAATAGTCTTCTGAATTAAGTGAAAGTTCCAAGACACATCCGTACACCATTACATCACTAAGTGCATTGGAGCCATTGCTCGCTCCTCAAAGAAAATAATACAAACTCTCAAGGCTATGTGGGAGGAGCCAAGGTGAAATTTTTTTTTGCATGCACAAATGAGGGGTATATATAGCCAAGGGTAAAATTGGCCCTTGTGACTATTCAACTTCCCTCATGACTATTTGACTTACATGACTCTTCAACTTTACATGACTCTTCAGATTTACATGTGGGTCTCTTGGACTTCCACGTTACATTAAATTTGTTACAACAATATGGCCCATAGTAGTGATGTGGCCCAGATGACTCATGACATGACTCAACACGGTAGAGCTGGTATGTTCATGCGCTACTGGTGTCCATGTCGAGCTACAATGTTGTTGAGTGATAGATGTGCTCTTGGCGTATAATAGCTTCATCTCAGCATGGCAAGGTGTGCAGAGTCTTCAATGGTCTTGGTGTTCGCTTGATGTTGCACGTGCATGTCTCTCCTTCACTTGTACTTTGGCATGCTCCACGTGTTCATCTGTTCACGAACAAGTTTCCTTGCATGTGCTTCTTGTTCATCCCATTCGTCGTCACACCATGTCTCATCCATGTACCTGTATCTTCAATCACTCATGATGAGACGACATCAAATCCAAAAATCTCCTGGTCTACCATGATGCATTGTTTTTTCACTTTTGGATGTAGGTGAACGAGAGAGGACAAGGCTCTGAAACTACGCAAAGCACATTTCAAGCAGGGAAGTGGGCTCTGGGCACTGTCCATGAAAATTGTGCAGAGGTCATTGGGAGGCTAAGATGGCCAATGGGGATCAGCAATGACTGTGTGTAGGATCTGGCTCGGTTGGAGGGCAGATCTGTGCAATTTTTTAAGGGAGACAATGCAAGACGCAGAGGGAGATTGATAGTGAAAACTGTGGAATTTCTCTGGGGAGCTGGTAGCAGGTTGTGGGAGGTTGTTGGAAAAAACTACACAGCGCTGGGAGGCTGGCCTACTAGACATCCCTACACAGTTTCTGAGCTGGGCGGGATTCTGGGAGACTGGTCATAAAAATCATGCAGTTTTTAGGAGGAGCAGAAGGCCGACTAATAGGGTGACTAGATGGAAAAACTATGCAATTTGTTAGGCCAATGCAGTGAGAGGAAGAGGGTGTCTATCCAACATGTCTGTGCACCCTCTTCAGTCAGCAAAAGAGGACATACTTGGCAAATTCTATGCAACTTTTGGGAGGAGTGAGTCCTAGGGTCACTTCCTGGTCAAACTCTCCCGTTAACTAGCTGGAGGTTTGACGGTTGGGCAACATAGATTGATACTGCTTGCTTAGAAATTTTTGCGTTATTCTAGGTGATAGTCAGTTGGGTTGACTCTAGGATTGCACAGTGCAGACTACTTGGGAACTAGCCTCAAGCTCTGTGCAATTCTAGGAAGTAATAGATGTTCACTAAGAGCTGAGATGCTAAGTGCAACTCACCGAAGGTCCGGTTGTTGGAGGTAGGTCTGGTTGATAGAGTTTTAGCAAAATGAATAAGAGTGTGAGCAAGTGAACTTATGCATGCATGACCTTGTGAACACACACTCAACATGAATCGACGACAAGATACCTTGAACCATCAAGACAACATACACTCAGTGTGACTGGCGGACAGGTGCGAGTGACAAGCGCTACACTTGAGATGAACATTCGGACGACCATGACAACACTTGCGCAACACTGCTGACAACATTGTGTGTGAGTGTGATAGATGTTTACATGTAGGTTTTAACCCCATACAAAAATTACTTGCATACGAATTCTAAAACACAGAAAATAAACAATGTGAGAGCATAACACATAAAACACATATACACATAGATTTTCCCTTGGATCCCAAAACCAAGACTACCAGCTTGATTTTTCATTATGTTCCTTTCAATGCTACGATACATATTTATACATGCCAAAGCATACAATACCATGGACCAAAAACCATCGCGTCCAATACCATGGACTAAAAACCATCACGTCCAAAAACATGTGCGAAAATCATGCACAAAACCATAAGTGGGTTCGCCCATCCTAACATAGGGTATGCCTATCATGCACAAAACCAAAAGTGGTTCCACCCATCCTAAAGTGGGGTTACGGGTATGCCTCAAACCCCCTGTGACACCCCCCCCCCCCCCCCCCC
>APFE030733459.1:0-24243 GCA_000404065.3 Pinus taeda | reverse complement strand
AGGTTATGTAGGCATATTTGTATATTTTAATAGTCATATATTAAACCATCTACCACCTTCGATATACATTGTAAAACACTCATTTATTAAACCACACATTATTGGGAAACTGGTCCCATAATCCTCAGTCGGAGCCGCCATCCCAAATGGAAAAGGAGTTGTACTAAGTTCCGAAATGGGTGGTTATCCCCCAATGTTGGTGCTATGATTTTAGAGGCATCAACAGCTTCCTCAGTAGTTTTTTTGTTCCCCCGAATCCACTTTGCGATCCTTTGATAATATCTCCTCAATGCCCCTATAATCTGTTTTATAATCTCGGTGTACCTTTGGAACTTTCACCTCATTCATCGTGGATTCCTCCTCGCCAATTTTTTCTCCCCTTGTCATCAGAAGGTGAGATTGCAACCTCTCCTTGAGTTACTCCTATGGAATTCTCAGCCACTCATACTCTGAGTCTTTGTGATTAATCTGAATATCACTTTCCACCTGAAGGATTTCCATATGTTTCTTCTCCTCATATGGGGAGTGGACCAACTCCACCACCTGAAAATAGTGTACCTTTATTCCCGCTAGGTGATACCTCTCTTGGTCATTTATTTTCAACTAATCCAAGCACATCTTCGCTTTATCATCATCTGATATGGTCATCTGGCGTTACACCAATCTCTAGCCCATTTGTTTCAAATGTGGCTTCCCAAATTCCTATTCAAATTGTATTTTATTTGGTTCCTGTTAAACCTACAATCACGGTTGGGACAATTAATGTACCTATTGGTTATTCAACTCCTCTTTCAACCTCTACAGTGGTTACACCTCATCCATTGAGTGGGAAATATGTACTACCCCCTATCCCACCACATGGGGGGCAACCACCTCATCCATATGTAGCTCATGCTTTTGGTGGAACCTATGTGAGTTGGTAGTATTCCTTCTGGATCTGGTTAAATTCCTTATCAACAGCTTCTTTTGGCTCACCTACCTTAACAAAAACCATACCCTCCTTATGGTTCACAACAACCTCCAAATTCACCTTTCAATCAACAGGGAGGATCTCAAACATAGTCTGGTCCTAATCCCTCATTTGATACGTTTGGTCAGTTTCAATCTGCTTCTAGAACTTATCCTTTAGGAACTACTAATCCTTTACAACAAGGAACATATCAATATCAGCAAGGAACCTATCAAATCCCACAAGGATCCTATCATCAACAAGGACCTTTAGTACAACAAGGACCTTACATACATAAAGGGAAACCATTGCATCAACAAGGTCAACCCTTGTATTAATAGGGTCAACCATTGTAGCAGCAAGGTCAACCATTTTATCAACAAGGTCAATTGTTACATCAAAAAGCCTATGCTCAATACTCCTCACATGTTGTCTATCCCCCCTATGGTTCTCAACAACCTATGTCGGGTCAACTTCATACTTTTCTTGGTCAGAACCCAACTCTGTGGGGACAAAATCAACCTTTGTATGGTCAAAATTCCTCCCAGTGGGGGCAGTATCAAAATCCCTATGGTCAAAATCTGCCACTATGGGGGAAAAATCAATACCAATAAGGTTAGAATCCTCAGTTTGGACCTTATCAAAGGCCTTTCATGCCTTTAAATCCTCAATTTCAATTCTTAGTGACTCTGGAGCTACCAGATGTATCAAGGCTCACAAATGACCTAATACTTCATTCACCGTATTGGCCTCTGATTCCTACCAAAATTCCTGGCGACTATCCAAAATTTGAAGGGAAGTCTGGAGAAGACCCCCGAGCTCATGTCATGAATTACCATTTAATGTGTTTATCTAACTCTTGGGTCGACGATTCCATTCGATTGTGTCTTTTCCAGTGAACCATAATGGGTGCTACCACCAACCGGTACATTGAGTTAGCTCAAGGTGCGTTTCAAGATTTCAAGAATTTGTCTATGGTGTTTCTTACTCGTTTCCAGCTACCAGTTAGGTATGAAACTGGTACCCATCTTCTAACATCTTTTAAACAGAATACTACTACCCACATCTCCAATCACATCCATGAATGGAGATGTCGAGGTCACCTTATTAAGTTTGAAATCCCTGATGAGATTTTACCTGAAAGGTTTACTAATTCATTCACTAATCAAATTGCCAAAGACATAGCCATGGGTGGCTGCGTGACTGAAGAACAAGCCATTGCCCATGCTTAGTATCTAGATTTTTGTATATTCACAACCCGACACACTTTATGATCTCTCACCTGATGCTCTATGACCTTCAACTAATACGACATCTTCTAAACCTACGAAGACACCACTTGTTGATGGTATTATTGGGTGAGTAGCTCAAACTTCTAGTAATTATTCTTCTACTTCTACGAAGAATAAATCTGCTCTAGCTACTATGCCTTCTCCTCCTTCGAATAATCCCAAAATTCCTAGTAAAACTTCTTAGGTGAATGTTGTCTAATCTACCATAGCAAGCAAAGCCTAAAAAAAAAGGGTAAAGGTAAGCCTAAATATGATACCCCAAAACAAGATCCTCTTAAACCATCTGCTAATGATGCATCCAAACACAAGCTGAAATATTCTTGTCTTATATGTGATGAAGATCATTATACCAAGGAATTTCTCCATTGTGCTGAGGTTAGTCGTTTGTTAAAAGGAAACCCAGGGACACCAACTGTGTTGAAAGAACCCCTTCCATCACAGCAGACTTCATTGGTAGATCAACCTCAATCCTCTACATCATCAGGTTATCAAGTTTTTATGAGTGGAACGACAACTGTCTTTGTTGCTACTTGATTAAAATATTATCACACTCCTACCAAACCGGTTGTGAAAAATGATGCCACTAATACGCCTTCTACCTCCACTCCACCTAGTTCTAGTCCTCTGCATATTGAACGAACTAGTAATGATTCCATTATCCGACCACCACCCAAAGGTTTTCTTCGGAATTCATCATATAATCTAAATGTGTGAGTTTCTCAGAATTATAATATTATGGAAGATTTAGCTTAAGCACCTTCAGTGATGTCATTTGTGGAAGTCCTCCAGACTTGTTGATCATGAAGAAAATAATTACTATCCACCATAGGAGGGATTTATCCTGCATATTCAAATCTGATTAATTTTGACTTCGACAACCACATTCCTCATCTCCCTCATCAACTTGCCTTCTTGATACAATTTATTATCAAGGGAAAGACTATTCATAGGATTATTATTGATGAAGGTGCTTCTACTTGCATCATGTCCCCTTCATGTTGGAAAGTTATTAACTCTCCACCTCTCAACCAGTCCCCTAATACCTTGGAAGCCTTCGATGGTAGAGGTTCATGCCCATATGGTATTTTCAATGACTTGTCGATATCACTGGAAGGAAAAACCACTAACGTGGAAGTAGAAGTTGTCGATACCAATTTGAATTGCAATCTTCTCCTTGGTCATAGTTGGACCCATGCAATGTTTTTCATGGTTTCCACCTTATTCCATGTGCTCCATTTTCCTCATCAAGGGGAAATAGCCACTGTAGATCATCTCACTTTTTTCTCTTCCAAGTCCTCAAATGTTAATGTGCCATATGTTGGGAATACTGATATTCCTTATGAGAGTGTTGGGGTGGGTCTTTTCAAAGACTCTTCCCTTATGGGAAATTTTTCCCTTCCACCTCTGAATGTTGCTTCAATTAACATGATCTCAACTTGTCATGATCCTTGGTTCATTCCCCATCCTGATCAGATTAACAATTTTGGCAATGTTATGGCACTTATCCCCATATAGCAAGCATATCAAGTTGTTGTTTCAGCTTCTATGGAAACTTCTAAAATTCATGATCATTTCAGTATGAGTCTAGACGCATATTTGTAATCTCCCTGGCTCAGTTCTTTGGATTCTCTGGATCCTTTGAATGAGACATTTCCGACTGACAAGAGTATCACAGAGGTAATGTCTCTCAAGGAAACTCCATGGAATGATACCCATCATCATTCTTCATTTCTCCCAAGACATAATGATATTTCTTCTTGCCAAGGCACCCTTATTTGCAATGTACTGACTCATCCACTTCAGACATCTATTTTGGTTCATGAAGTCTTTTTTGAAGGAAACATGGGGAACATTTCAGCTACAATGCCCATCAACATCTTTGTCAAACCAGGGATTGTCGAAAATATTCATATCGGGGTTTCTTGTTCTCCAGATGAGATCAAGATTTATACCACCCTCTTCAAAGAATTCAGTGATGTCTTTTCTTGGTCATACGAAGAGATGACTGGCATAGATTTGAGGATAGTAGTGCATGAGATTCCTACTTATTCAAATGTGAAGCTTGTTCGTTAGCGCCTTCGTCTTGTCCACCTTAGAAAGGTAACTGCCATAAAGGGAGAAGTTGAAAAACCTCTTAAAGTTTGTTTCATTTATCCTATTCCATTGATATATTAGGTCTCGAATATTGTTCCTATGACTAAGAAACAAGGAACTATCGACGTTTGTGTTGACTATCGTGATCGCAATCGGGCATGTCCTAAAGATAATTATATGACTCCCTTTATAGATCAAATCATAAATGAATGTGTCAGGAGTGATATTGTTTCCTTTATGGATGGTTTTTCTGGATACAAATAGATTAACATTCTTCCCACCGATCAACATAAAATTTCTTTTATTTGTCCTTGGGGAACCTTTGCTTACAAAAAAAAACCTTTTGGTCTAAATAATGATGGCACTACCTTCTAGCAAGAGATGTCTTATGCCTTCTATGATATTAATAATAGCATTCAATATTATCTTGATGACTTACTAGCACATTCTACTAAGCGTCACGACCATCGTGATCACCTTTGAGAGATCTTTCTTCGCTGTCGACACTACAATATTCATTTGAATCCGCATACGTATATCTTTTTCATCGAATCTGGTCATCTATCAATATTTTTCGTATCCAAGAAAGGCATCCGTATCAATCCCCTTAAGGTGGAGGCAATCATGAATTTCCCCCTCCATCTTCTTTAGATCAGTTGCAGAGGTTACAAGGGAAATTGAATTTCCTTCATCGTTTTGTCCCGAATTACGTTGAGCTTGGAAAGGGATTTACTCGCCTGTTAAAGAAATGGATCCCATTAATTTTTTATGACTTTGATAGAAAATACTTCAATGCAATGAATAATTCCCTAATTAGTGCTCCTTTACTGCATCCCCCAAATTATCACCATGATTATTTCTTGTATTTGGCCATTGCTGATAGTACTATTGCCATGGTAATTGTTCAAGATGATGATGATGGAGACGAACACCTGTTTTATTACCTGAGTTGAAATTTGTTCGATGTTGAAACTCGATATGCCTATGTCGAGACACTAGCTTTAACAGCTTTTCACATTGTTCAAGTCTTTGGGCACTATATTCTCTTATGAAAAACCACAATGATTTCTGATTGCAACCCCATGACATACATTCTAACCTGTCAGTTGCTAGGGTGAAAGTATTATAAATGGAGTTTTATCTTACAAGAATTCAATTTGTAATTTGTTAAAGATAAATCAAAGAAATCACTATTTTTTGTCAAATTAATTTGCAACCTTCCTTCTGCAACCACTTCTACTGCATCTGACAAGTTGATTCCTGAAGAAACTCTATTCCTCATCAATAATATCGATCCATGGTATGAATATATCATTACCTATCTCCAAACTCAAAAATTTTGACCAAAGTTATCCAACTATGAACGTCGACGCATCCGACATTAGTCCCAACCTTACTGAATACTTGGGGATACTTTGTATGTTGGTGTTGATTCCATCCTTCATCGATGTTTAATGCTTGAAGAATTTAAGAGAGCCTTAAATGACTATCACTCTAGGGCCTATGGTGGTCACATGTCAGGATATGGTATGACTCAAAAAATTCTTCGCACCAATTATTTTTGGCCTTCAATCTTCAAAAATTTCATTTTAACAGTCCAAAATTGTCATGCCTGCTAGATTTATAAATGCAAACAACACACCTCAACCACACCCTTTCACCCAGTGATTACCGTCAGACACTTTGCCAAATTGGGTATTGATTTCATGACCTATAACCCTCGCTCAACCGAGGGGCATGGTTATATCATCATTGTTGTTGATTATTTCACTAAATGGGCCGAGGCGATGCCTAGATATGATTCTGATGGTAAAACTGCGTATCAATTTCTTTTGAATCACTTCATAGTTTGATTTGGTGTCCCTCAAGCCATCGTCACTAACCATGGCTCTCATTTTCAGAATTACATGATGAAAAAGTTTATTGCTCAATCGGTTCTGTGTCATGATAGCTCAACTCCTTACTATCCATAGGCCAACGGCCAAGTTGAAGTAGTCAAAAAAGTCTTGGTTACAAAGCTTCAACGTACTATTGGGATGCATAAATGAAATTGGAACCTTATGCTATTTTCAGATCTATGGGCATACTGAGCCACAACTAAGATAACAACTAGATACACACCCTTTCAGTTGGTGTATGGTCTAGAGGACACCCTTCCGATTCAATTCGAGATTCCTTCATTGAAATTAGTTGTCGAATTACTCCCTAGCACTTCATCGGAGAAGTAACGATTACTTTACCTTGAAATTCTTGATGAAACTTTCCGTATTGTTGTGTTAGTAATTGAAGCTTAAAAGAAAAAATTTAAAGTACAATACAATAAAACTATTAGTCCTCGAGTTTTTGTTGAAGGTGACTTGGTCTTGTTATATGATCAAGCCAATGATAAATTGGGAGTTGGGAAATTCGAACCAGTGTGGCATGGATCTTCCAATGTTAAATGAGTATTATAGAAAGGTGCCTATGAGCTGGTTGACTATGAAGGAAATCAATTGGCTAAGCCCCAAAATGGTCTTTAGCTCAAGAAGTATTATGCATGATTTCCTGTAAATACTTTGTAAATTAGTGTGTTATTCATTAGTGTGCAATTTGGTTTTGGTGTGTTTGTTTTCTTTTGAAAACGTGTTTTCCTCAACTTACCATGTGTTCTACCTAGTTTGCAGATGTCTTTGAACCTTTATGATGGTTTTTCAGATGGAGCTTATCATAGTACACCGAATTTATCTTTTGTCGCATGGGCAATCTATGACCCTAATGGTGAGTTAGTGGATTTACAAGGCATATTTTTAGGTCGTACTACTAATAACATTGTCGAATATAGTGCGATTATCAAGCTTTTGTCAGAAGCCATTGCTCTTGGCATTCAAGAGCTAGTCGTTAATCTTGATTCACAGCTCATTGTACTACAAATTAACATACAATATTCAGTTAGAAAATCTCAAATAGGGAGCATCCTCTATCTAGTGTGCCACTCACCTGCCTATTGGAAAACCCCTGGAGGTCTCTCTAGTCTAAGATTTGCAAAAATCACAAGTATCAAATCCCAGTACACATAAAAAAAATTAAAGACTTCAAAAACTGGTCTTTACCTACATCAGCCCATTGTGCACCTGGTGGGAGTGGAAGATTGAGATCTCCTCGGAAATGCGTACCAGTGTATTCCCAATCATCTATCATGATCAGCTATTTTCAAAACTATCCAAAAAAGTTTGGGAGAAAGGACGTTTGCTAACCACCTCCCTGTCCAGGTATTATCTCACCCCACCTCATCAGCCATGGATCTCTGGGCACTGGTGCATCCACTTTTATCCGCTGATATCAAAAAAATGGTACACATTCCAAGACGAATGTCACCATGATGGATCCATAGCCAAACTAATTCAGCTTTCCTAACTTGCATTTCATAAGTTGGCTCTTCATATTGACCAACAAATCCTCACACCAGTTGGACCATGGGATTTAGACAATCAATGGTGTACTCGAAATGAGACTTTGTAGCTTCATGCAACACCTGAGCCCCAATTATTCAAGCCATAGTATGAAGGATTGTTTGTAGTGGGATACTAGTGATGGCCTTTATATCTATCATCCCACTCTAATTTTTTTGAGTACCTAAACAATGTCTCATAATCAACATACCTGTGCCCCCCCTACTACGAGAACTAGAAAACTAAATTCATTGTTGTTAGAGATCCATTTGGGCACATCACTCCCATCTTATAGATCAGTGCTTTAGAGCCCATCAAACCCTAATCCAGTTGTTACATGCCCTAAAGAAGTCAACCATCAGAATGCCTAGCTTCCCAAGAAGTTCTATGACTGAAATCATCCAAAAATTGTCTCTAAGAGGATCAACGCAAGTAGATACACTACCAGGGTGCACTGCAGTGTAGCTCAATACACTACCATGGTGCACTGTAGTGCAACCGAGTACACTAGCAGGGTGCACTGGGCGAATTTGAGAGAAATCTGCATTGGGGTTTGGAATATTCTTATCCATAGGGTGCCTCTAGAAGTTTTCTAAGGCTATCCACTCCTTTGGGCTTGAAATTGGATGAGGGGGGGAGTTAAGGAACATCAATCCCTTTATCCCTTCCTCCATGGAACTAAATCCTAATATTGGGAGGGCATTTGTTATGACCATTTATGGCATAACTTCCTTCATTCACCTATAAAAAGACCACTCATCTAAGTGATGAGGGGCTAGAAATCATTGAATTATAGGGAGATGTTGTTAGTATGAGACTTGATTTGGTTTCATGTATTGTAATGATGTCAAAATGTCTTGCTTGTTATGAGGAGAGGATGGGATTGAACTGGAGGAGTGATACTAAATCAAGCAAATTGGGTTGTAACTCATCGTTTTACTAATAAAGTGTTCAAAGCTTTTTCCATATGTTTGTATTGTTCATTGACGCTTTCATATGTGTATTATGAACTTGATTCCATTCTACGTTTAATCAATAGATCATTATCATATGCTTTGATCGGTTTTTGTCTTCTGTCTGTGTGAAGGTACTTTTCAAGTGAATTAAGTATGGAAAGGAGTGATATAATTAGTCAAGGGAGATACGGAGTAAACGAAAGCTACAGGTAGGCTTCTTTACTCTCTTATTTAATCTATTGGTTATAGAAAAGGTAGAGAATGCTTTTCACTGTTGTTCTAGACTTAGCTACTAGTCTAGGGGTTTAAGCGTTTATCCGTAGACACTAAAACTTCCCAAAATAGTTGTCCCTTTCTAGATAGACTAATTATGAAATAAATGTATGCAAAATCTATTTCGAGTTCCTAGTCCCCAATCAAGAATAGTTGGCGATCCACATCCCATCAACTAATCAAATGCTGGAGTAACTCTACCTAGTTCTGAATCCCAAGAATCTAAAATAATTTCAGTAACCCAGAATCTCAAAGATAGCAATGCAATTTGGGTCTTGGGCTGCTTGATGATCTTCAGCTTCATGTTCTCTTTCTTTCCATTCGATCGCCATTTTTGGTTGATTAACCTATAAAACATCCATCATACAACATTTCATGAGTTTCTATGTAAACAAATCTAGAACTGAATCATTAAATATGCAGGATTATCCAAAAATTCACAAATTTGTGCAAACACTTATCTCTATATATTTTTCCATGCTTCTAGCATACTTCCACAGTTGGCATTAGGGTGAATAACGCAGGTTCGATGGGTAAAACCTACGATGGTTTCCCTCAACATGATTTTTGGCCAAGCCCTCCTTACAACCTAATCTATGGATGGAAATGCATAAGAATACAACCAAATTGAAGGGAAGGGATAGATCTCTTACCTCCAGCGAACGACTCGATGAATGGTGTCCAAGATTGATCATACTCTTCACCTAAACATCGAGGTAAAATAGGGTAAAAATTCTCTCTGATTTGAAAAATGGTAAATGGTGAAAATGATTTACTTTTTTGAGCTTTTATAAGTTTTTAAATGACATTTTTACAAAACTAGGGCATAGATCACTTCTATTTTAATATTTTTCGTCGAAATTCATAATGTACATTTCACTTGTGCAACGACAGGTCATGGAACATGGTGACGGTGATTCATTATAACTAACTGAACAAGTTTTATTTTATCACATTTTCAAACTGGTAAAAAATAAACGAAAAAGAGACTCCCTGGAGTCATCTTTAGGCTCTTTTGTGACTCTTGAAACATGAAAATATTGTTGAGTACTTGTTGTTTTGAAATCATTAAAATAAATGTAATGACATCTACTTAGTACAAGTTTAATCCTTTTTTGGACTGAGATAGACTATTATCTGAAAAAGGAATACCTTAGTTGAACATGGCTAAGAGGTATTTTGGATATCATTTTCTACCTTTTCAAATTCAAGAGACGATTTACAAAAAGGGACCTTTGGAGTTTTCTTTTTCACCTCTTTTTCAAACTCTCTAAACATGAAAAAGATGCAAAGTTTCACCTTCATCAGACTCGTAAAACTTAAACGATGCAAGACTTGTCATCATGACGAGATCGAGTTTCTCTTTCCTAGGAATCATTAAACTTACTAGGATGGATTCATCTGAAGGATGAAATTATATGGAATGCATATGCTATCTCCTTCAAGCTTGCAATAAAAATTAATGGGCTACTCAATAGAAATAGTGTGGGAAAAATGAAAGCGAACATCTATTGTATTTTGTGTAAAGGCAACATGTCGCTCTTGAACATGACAATTATTTTGCCTCTCATCTGATTATACTACTTCATCATCATGACCCCTGATCTGTTGATGAGTCAAATGTTGCCAAAATCTAGAGTTGTGTTGCCAGTATGTTCAAGAGAAGTCTTATCTACAATTTTTACCGCTTATACACTGTCTGACCTTTCTGCCACAGTCCTGAATCAAGCTTATCTACTCTACTATATCCTTTGTTTCATGTCGATGATGTGGGATACATTATGGCCCTCCTTCAACAGATCGCTTCCTATCGACTTCAACTCATTATCGAGGAAGATGATCTAGAAACTCCCTTCCAATACCTTGGAGCTTACATGGCTCAATGGAAATTTATTTTCATTCGATGATAGTTTTATATCATTGGCCTTTGGTCGAATGATTCTAATGGTGTTTGACTTCAGAATCATTATTCACACTCATGGATTATGCTGATTGTACGTTGAGAGCCATTTTTATTATTAGTGGTTTCTCTCGTGCATGTTAACGGTTTACATCATTGACCGGTAATCAATTGTTTTTCTATCATGTTCAACTTCAACACATCTATTTGCATGCTAGAATTTGTACATTGATCAGATCAGGATAGAGCTCAAGACTTTGGAATCCATCTGATAAAATCTAGGTTGCGTGGAGTTGTGAGTTATCTATGATTATACACATGATTATATAGATTGTTGCGACCATATTGTTGGTCCATATATATGATCCTTTCTATTCGAATGGATGCATCCATACCATAGATCCATACACCTGATCCCTTATATTTGGATAGTTGTACCCATGTCATGGATTCATGTATTATCATATGCCTATTCATGTATCATTAGGCATGTTTATATCAGAGATGTCAAATATGTATATGTATATGCCTGATTTGCAGGTCTCCTGGCAGTTTTTTGTTTAGTCCTTGCCTTGACTTATAAAGCATTTCACTCATCACTCTTTCTTCTGCCATAGGGGCCATCTGTTACATGGTATTTTGTCACACCTCCTATTTACTTCCTGTTCCACATCCTGAAGTTCCAAAACGTTGACAACTATGAAGTGTATTCATCATGAAACACATACTGAAATATCCTTGATGAATGAAGAAAAAATGCCCTGAGTCAATTCTCAAGAAGGTTGAATGAAACCCTAAATTTCAGGACCATCACTCTTTAATCCATTGCCTGCTCATGCTGATGGCATGTTGAAGTTCTTTGACCTAGATTTCTAGTGAAGGTTTTGATATGAAACCCCACATTGAACCTCTTCTTGTAGGTTTTCTCAAAATGGAGGAGAAGATTTATATGCTGGAAACTTTGAGAAACAACAAGCTGGATGTTGTTGGGTAGAGATATGGTCGATCTCTCCCATTTGGAGATCTTGATCCTACCTTTAAGGGCCTTCCCCTTGATATGTGGACCTACCTCCATCTTTTTTGGATCTCTAACTCCCTTTCCCTTCCTATAAATCAAATCCCTTCCATCCCCAAATGGTTGGTCATTGATTTCGTGCATTCTATTACTGAGATTGTGCCTAAATGTTTCCCATCTAACTTGGAGAAGGAGTGCTTGAAGAGTGTTGGCTTGGACTTGGACATCCACCAAAACAAGGTTTCCAACATATACACAATGGTTGTATGCTTCCATTTTTTATTCATTAATATATACATGTGATGTTCACTTTCCATAAATGTCCAAATATTTATGCATTTATCTTGATGCTCTATGTATGCTCTTGTATGTTGTATTATCTTTTGATCTCTTTTGCAAGTACTTGGATGTAAGGAAAAAACATGGAGAAAGCTTGGAATTTAAGGATTGAAGCTATCACCAAAGGATTGAGCAATTAACATCAGAACGAGGTAGGTTTCTCTCTCTCTCTCTCTCTCTTCATTTTTAAACAAAAGCTAGGATAATTTACATTAGTTTGTTCAGTTTTTTGCTAGACCCACTCATTGGGCTAGATATATCGCGTATGTCCATAGAAGGGATTTATCTTCACAACAACTGTGCATTGTGTAGTCTCAAAGGCCACGTATCAATCTTTGTCCTTGGTCTTGCGTAATTCCTAGTCAAACAAGGTAGTTGCTGGCTAAGGTAAGGGAAGATATGCCTAGAAAGAGTGTGGGAAATTGGAAGATCTAAGTGATGGTGCAAGTTAGAGTGCATATATATATATATATATATATCCATGAAAATCAAGTGTAGAAGATCAACATGCAAAAGGAAAAACAAACATGAATGGAGAGTCGCCGAAACAATGACCACTAGTGGGTAAAAACATGAAAGTTGATGCGACACTTGTAAAATGAGAATGCTAGAATTAACCAACACTTGTACAAGCTAATATAAGTTAAAAGTATAGCAACCGTGAAAATAAACAAGCAAAACAACACTCACAGAAGTGAAATGAAAAAAGGAAATAGAAAAAAGTGGCAAAATATGACAAAAGAGAAACTCCCTTGAAAAAGCATTCCAAACTCCACTAAACGCTTCTTGATCTCCTTAGGAAGACTAGAGATCCAAGATCGAATGTGAAAATGAGCTCTAAGGGAATTTATTATATAGATCTAGGTTGGTTAGGGTTTATGACACACATGCCTAAAATCAAGGAAAAAGTGACACTTGGCGGAAAGTCCAAAAATAGTAACTGTTCCACTCTTCAAGAAACTAGTTAATGACTCCCTATTTTCTAGGGATTGCTTTTTACTTTTTTTCTTTCTTTTTTTACTTTTTTCACGAAATTGGCTATTCACACTGCTAAGAAGGATTATGCAGTTCCCAATGCTTAGGAAACTCCTTGGTTCAATGCATTGCGTAGTTTCTTAGTTGAAGGGATGCTTTGCAATGATTTTGAGCTTAAGGCCATGTTGTTTCTTATAATTGTGTAGTTTCTAATCTATGGTTGGACTGCCATTCTAGATTACACAATTCAAGTCGTCAAGGCTAGCTTGCCTTCCAGGATTGTGCAGTTTCTGTAGAGAAGCCAAACAATGTTGCAAGGTATGGGAAAATGCTTACTTGTGATTGAAATGGTTTAAGTCATGTTCAAAACGAGGAATCATGAGTACAAAATGAGAAGATAAGTCTTGATCAAATCATGAATACTTGACGGCAGTATAAGATAAGCTCCTATGGATAGAAGGGAGGCTCTAGAACCAAAGCATGGGCAAAATTTTGGAGGGTGGTTGTAGTAGCTACAACACTTGGCAACATACTAGTAGAACTTGAGCTCTCTGTATGGATGTTACTTCATGCAAAATAGGTCTAACCCTTGAGGAAGTATTGTTCAGTTCATTGATCACCATAACTTCTTTACTTATCTTACGTTGAATATATAGTCCCTACCATCCTCTTCATCGACAACACACTAACTAGTTAAGTCAATCTCATATGTTTTGATTGGGGATGGGGTATATAGATACAAAAGTGAAAAATTATTGTCAGAGTCTTGGTTTTCATCTCTAGTGTTGTTCCACTTCCAGTAGGCCTAGACAGTACCCTAACAAAGTCACTTTAGGGACACAAACATTGCTCAGCTATCAGTGAGCCTGGACAATACCCCGATGAATTTTCTTTCTTCACCTCCCTACGCGGGAATCCTTTCTCTTATTTCGGATTTTATTATTTTTGGTATTTTTATTGATAGAAATGTGCATAGGCACTTATTAGTTTAATGAGGTGGAAGAGGGATCCCGACTTATTGAGAGTAGAAGAGGTTGTCCCTTAAGAGATGGATTTTCACACATCTCTAAAATAGAGTTCACTTGTTATAGTTTCCTCCCCTCCTTACTCTACTCAACTCAGTTGAAAAGATAAAACCAAACAATTATAAAACCGATTGGAGTATATTGTACTAGTTATAGATTAAGAGTCATGATTCCACTATGGTTTTCTATGAAAATGAATGTATTTTCCATCATGTTATCATTTACTAAAAGGTATAATATCCATGCAAAGAGAGGGAATAAATAGATAGCCAAGCGTTGATAGTAGCAAAACTTCCGTTCAAACTTTTCCATGATTTCTTCAGAAACCAAACATAGTCTCATGCAGAGCCTATCCTACAATGAAAAGAAAAGAAAACAGCAGGGAAGAAATTAAATAAAAAAAAAAAGGAATCATAACAAAGAAATAAAACAAACTACTCTTACTCCTAAACTAACTGATAATAGGCTAGGCTTATATTAAATGAAACTTCCAGTGCAACCATTGACACATAGGATGGCCTATAAAGGTGAGGGAATCTATATCAAGAAAGATATTCAGGAATAACTAAGGACAATAAAGATAAATTGATGCATTCCACAACATTCGGAGAGTGAAAATTCACGTAGAAAAATATGACAGAAAGGCACAAGAAAAACACTTTATAGATCCAGGATGGTGTTTGTACACATCGTAACAAGATGGCATGCAAAAGCATTCTTTTGAAGTTTTGAACTTGGAAACATAAATAAAGTTATACTTCTATTTTGTAATCGAGATTGCCAGATATGATTCCTCCAATGATTGAGTGATAGGATCATGAAAAACATATGGAGGGTGTGAAGATAGTGGAATAGATTCATTTTCAATTTGTGCGAAGGAGTGATGATGATCTGTGAAAGATAAAGTATTATTTTGATCATGCATGGGACTAGCCTCAAGATTGTGAGAACCTGATGTAACCATCAACGTGAGCTGAAGTGCCTCGACAACTTGCATTAGTTCCAAGACATCAAATGGTAGATCATCGAAAATTGGTGGCTTAGAAAGATCAACAATAGAAAAATCAGAGTCTTGACACCCAAGATCAAAAATTTCAACATCAAAAACATATGCATCCTCAAGATATTATGAATCGTAGAGAGGGGAATAGTGAGAAAAATAAATTTCAACCTCTGTTTCTTTGGAATGATCAGTTGACAGATTGGAAATATTTGGAAGAGAGGATTCTTCCTCTCCATGTTCATATGTGAAACTATCATTCCACGAGTTCTAAGCGTGATCGAAATTAACATCATCGACAAACTGTTCCTTCGAAAGATTCAACAAGAATGACAAAATCGTAATAAATGTAATGTTAATGAGGGAGAGATGAAGAAGGAGAAAGATAAATTTCATCACAGATTCTTATTTAGAAGTAGCATCTCACACATAATCATCGTAAATGATATTGCAAGTTTATTGGTCAACACTATCCCCAACTTGAGTTTGATCCTCATGAATGTCAGAAGAAACGATTGAAACGGGTGAATACAAGAACTCACAATCGGGAGGACTAAAAGAACCAATGGATGGACAATGGGGAGAAATACCATAAGAAGAACAAGTAAACTCAAAGTCCAAACTTGTGCTTGAATTCTGAAAATGTGAGGTGAGAGAATATGGTGGTAGATTAATGAATGAACTCTCAATTTCTCCAATGTCAACTTGTGTAAATGGAGTTTTTTTATTAGGGGAAGACAAAGATTCACTTGGAACAACAACCTCCTTCATCGCAGATTTAGGAGATCCATAGCCAGTGTGTCTTCGAAGACTTTCGAAATATTCATATTCATGTGGATTCATTGAAATATGAACAATAAATTCAAGCTTATCTTTCATTAAATTATAATCGATATCACCTTCTAAGAAAATTCAAAACATAAATGAATGAAACGATCATGAAAATTAGTAAGAGATTCATCAAGTGCTTTTCTTCGATGCATGATTTTCTTGAAAACATATTTATAATCATACCTGTCAAAAGTGCAGTAAAGCTCCTTGAAAAGATGTTCAAGAGAGTGTATAGAGGCGGTTGGAAATGTGTAACACCATTCTTTTACGTGTGGTTCAAATGTGAGAATGAACAACCTGCAAGCAGCATCCTCACAATGAATATCATGTTGAGTACAAAATTCAAGAAATCGAGCAATGTGATTGAGAATGGTTGTTCCACCCTCACCATCAAACTTGATATGTGACAAGTCATTAATTATTCCCATGGGAAATTTCAAATTTGGAGTTCAAGAAAAACATGTCAGGGTTAAGATATGGGAAGAAGCCATTAAAAGATATGGAAAGTTCAAATATACTTTACGAGATCAGCTTGTCATCTGTCCCTCCTTCCAGTGCCATAAATGTTGACGGTGTTGGACCCACCAACATTCAAGGGGTCTCCCTGGTATGAAGTTCCAATTAGACCTCACACCATTTGGAGTAGGAACCCCATAAGGAATACGACCCATTTTCCGAAGTAGTGGGTTTTAATAATGTTCCTTGGCTACAATAACACATAGATATTTGTGAATTTAGTGAAACAAGTGTGTTACTTTGTAGAGGGTCAAGTGCATTGCATGAAAGTTTCTAACACAACAAGGGGAAAATGAGTGATCCCCTTAGAACTTTGTAATAGTACGCAACATGAAAGCAACACACGTGCATAAAGGCACCACAAGGTAGCCTAAATAATAGTTCACAAGTTAATCATGATGGAAATATATAATAACATGCATTCAACAAGATTCATACTAATGCAAATGAAATAGTTCATAAGAATTAGCGTAAGTTAACCAAAATATATTGCAAGTATAATAAGAATAATCCTACTATATTCACAACATATGCATGAAAATTTGTTGGCCCTGAGCTTTTATAAAAGTGAATGTTCCAATAATATGTATACCATTGATGGACCACTAGCCCCAATAGTGGGGACATGAAGTCTACATCTTATCCTCCAAATAATGATACTCCCTTTATGCTACAGAAAATCCAAGGCTCTCAACAAACTCCCAAGCTTTTGATCCTAAGCCTAAGCCTATCCAAAAGCTTCACTCCCAAAATCTCTTTACATGAGTTATGAGAATATATTTATAAAAAAATAAGTGACTATTCACCTTCCCTTTGTGACTCTTAGACTTCCCTCAGGACTCTTCAACTTCTTTACAAAATGACTCTTCAACATCATGACTCTTCACATTCCATAATTGACAAATGGAATTTCACTTACAAATTAATTAAAAAAGAATATTACAATATACTCATACCCTTATAGGACAAAATTGGGTAGAGCTAACAATACAACCCAATAATACAAAACAAGTTAATCTTGAGTTTGGTGGAACTCCAGCTCAACAGATTCAACTTGTTGTTTCTCGGTCACGTAATGATGTCAAGCTTTGTACTGTGTGATGACTTCCGCAAACTATGCAATGGTATGAGGCTAGAATCTGACTCTAGCCTCCATAGCATCTAGGTACATTGATTTGTAATCGGTCTGCATTTCCTTCATTAACAAGAGAAACATAATGTTGATTTGGACATGGCTACCAATTTAATTCTGCATATTCTACCTGTTCACTTCAAGATCTTCCTTGGTGGTGATCTGCCTAAACTACCCCAACTATTCTTCGATATCTTGCCTAACCTAATTCTTGCATTTGGCCTTAATGAGTGGTCCAACTGATGGGATCCTCTGTGATTTCACCATCATATCCACATGATACAATCATGCATAAGAGGTTTGGATGTTGGCAATGAATTAAGCGAGATGTTTTTTATTCTAGATGACCATCTGAACCTTTTCTCTCTCCAACTCTACCTCTTACCTTGTTTTCTTTACAAATTCAAGTGGTGCCTCTTTGTATTGCATTGACCATTCATGCATGGAAATAATAGTTGTTTGAACAACCTTACGAGTTTTAACATGATCTTTACACTTCTTCTACAAGACGTGCAAGTGGGAAACAACCTTATGCACGGTGACAAGCTCCTCATAAATATTCCACATGGCATATCCTAATGCTGATAATTATGCAAGTATGGTTGCCTTTAATTATTCTAGATACACTTGTGCAAGAGCTTTCTTATTGACCTGTGCTCAAAGTTGTTCAACTTTTTGCCTCACACCTTGCAAGTTCTTTTCCCACTGCTTGTTCTCAGTCATCAAGTACTCCATGTTTGACTTTGCTGCACCTACGAAGGCCAAGTTGGCTATGGAAATCACATTTGGATTCCTTTTGGTGTCTTCCATAATCACCCTTTCTCTGATGAATGTAGGAGATGCAAGATCATCTAGAAAATGTTCCTTTCGTTCTTGTACAAATTTTTTTTGAATCTCATCGTAAGTCAGATTGTACTTGTCCATGACCGAACCATCATCAAAAGGAACAATTTCCTCTTCATCTCTTAGAGCTAGCTTTGGTGTCAGAGGAGGGGAAGACTAAATGGTGACCTATTGAGTGCTCGACATCATACCAACATATTAGTTTTGTGACTTCGATGTCACCTACATGTCTTGAATCACAATCAATTCTTCAATCTCTTGAGCGAGCTCCTTTTCATGCATTTGTTTTCTATCCTCCTCTAGTTTTTAGTTCTTCTCTTGTTCTTCGAATTGTCTTTGTGCTTCTTCTTCATCATCATCTTCTTCTTCTTCTTCTACTCTTCACCTTTCTTCTTCTTCCTGCTTCTTCCTTTATTATTCTTCTAATCTCCTCTGCTCTTGTTCTTCCCTTTGCTTATGTACTACTTCTTGCATCTTTTGTTTCCTCTTCTTCTCTACTACTATGGCCACTTTTAGAATCATTGGATCTTCTTTCATCTGATGGCTTCACTCTCCCCCTAGGCTATATGCAACTTTCTTCTTGCCATTTTCACGCACTAGGTTGTGCCTTTCTATTGGTACTTCCTCTGGAGTCACTTCATTCTGCAGAGAAACCTTCGATGTTCCTGCAAAGTTGACTAGATCGGGGTACTTGGAGACATTGTAACCATTCTTCATTTCGTCCTCCTCGGGCATGTAGAATGTCTCACTTAGCCACTGGAAATGAATCCTCACACAATGGTATTTACCAACATTCCTTGGATTGTACAGATTGAAGTCCAAATGACCAAATGCGAATTTATCTATATCCTTGCCTTCAGTGTCTCCTACTTTCGAATTCTTAATTTCATATAATCCAATTTGCTTAGGAAGAGTAGGACAAGGTGTTTTATTCTTCCTATGAAAAACTACTCACAACCCTGTGGAGAGGTGGTACACAACTTACTGCATGAATAATTTATTGGTGGCATACCTCAATACAAGATGTGGTGACTTATGTCCGCTAAACATTATGAGGAAAGTGCCATCTAGTGAGGCAAACCAATCTGCTATCTCTGACATTGCTTCCATTGCCCCATGTGACATGCAAGGTGGCTCTTCCTCAAAGATTAACCTGTACAATGAAATGAGGAAGTGATCAGTTAACTTTTCCATTACTCCTCTGTGTCTTCACTTTGGAAGCAACCTATAGTAAATGTCCACAGTAGGATCTCTAGGCATCCAAGTCCAACTCATGCCTGGGAATTAATTGTGAGAACAAATTGCATCTAGTAGATAAGAAAACATGTAAAATATGGCTTGCTTTCCCTTCGAAGGATTCAGGACATTCGATACATGGATATTCAAATATTAATCCAACAAGTCTGACTAGTTGAAAGGTCATCCTTCATTCACAACCTAGTTAACTAAGAATGCCCACCCTTTATGTAAGGTCTCAGTACTTTGTTCACCATCGTTTCTGCAACATAGAATTATCAAGAATTGATATGCCCTATTGAGAGATTTTTCCTTGTAGGTGTTGGTGGGAGTCTAACAGAGCTTTGCTAGCTCTTTCACCTAGCTTTTGACAATATCCTTTGTGCTCAAGTAGATGGTGGTGGAATAGAAGTAAGTATCCATGAGTGATTTTGGCTCTGAAAAATGGTACATGACATGGTAATCAGGGGCTAAAAAATAAGCAAGCCTTTTTCCATTGGCAATGCTAAGAGTCATAGTCTTTGCATCTGTATGAGATAGTATCCAACTGATAATGTATACACATGGGAAAGGTGGGAAACTGCATGCAACCTTATGTAACACTGATCTTTCGATGTTGACATACACTTGCTAGTCTTCAAGGTATTCTCTGAAGCTTCTTGTTGAGAATTCTTCATTCACTTTGTGCCATGTGATATTTGACCCTTTCTCTATAAATAACTGAGTATCTGATTAAACTGGAAAGTTTACTAGCGTACTCTCAACTTCCTCCCCAGTGCTGCTCTTTGTTGTATCCTTTGAAGTAGATCCCTTTGGTGCCATGATGTCAATGACTGATGAAGAGAAGCTTTAAACAACTGCAATACATGTAAGAGGAAAATGCACTCATGGAAAATAAGAATTAGCTTCAACAAATTGACTCATAAAGAAAGATCACAACAACAACCACATGGCTGAAAGAAAATATTGCGCAATTCCTAAGCTGCGAGAAGGCACTGGGTACATGAACTATGTATTGTGTAGTGTCAGTAGCAAGGGGAGTATATTGAGGTTTTATACTGCGCAATGCATAGTTTCAACCTGGGCAGAGTGAGGGAGAGACTATGCATTGAGTAGTATTAGCAGCCTAGGGTCGAGCTTAAGCCCTAGAAGTGCATAATGTGAAGTTGGGCTAGCAAGTTACTATGAATTGCACATTCTCAGAGGCCAAGAATAAAGCTTAAGCTTTGGGCTTACGCAATGCCTAGTTAGACAAGGTAACTAATGGGCAAGGGAAGGGCAGATCTGCCCGGAAAGAGTGTGGGAAACTTGCAGATCTAAGTGATGGTGCAAGTTAGAGTCTAGTTCTGACTAAGGATATACATATTAGTTAAAATTAAGTGTAGAAGATCAACATGCAAAAGGAAAAACAAACATGCATGGGGAGTCGCTAAAATGATGAACACTCATGGGAAAAAACATGAAAATTGATGTGACACTTGTAAAAGTCAAACGATAGACTGAACCAACACTTGTACAAGATAATATAAGTTAAAAAGCCAACAAACGTGAAAAGAAAATTGTGAAATGATAAAACACGAGAGAAAAATGACAAAATTTGACAAAAGAAAAACTCACAAGGAAAAGTGTCGCAAAGTCCATAAAAGGCTCCTTGATCTCCTTAGGAAGGCTAGAGCTCCAAGATCGAATATGCAAATGAGATCTAGGGTCATATATTGTAGATCTATGCTTGGTTAGGGTTTATGACGTGCATACCTAAAATCAAGAAAAAAAATGACACTTGGCGAAAAGTCCAAAAACAACAAGTGTGCCACTCTTTGGGAAGCTAATTAATGACTCCCTATTTTCTAGGGAATGTTTTTTGTGTTTTTTCTTTTTTGACAAACTGGACATTCAGATTGCCAAGAAGGATTGTGTGGTTCCCAAGGATTGGGAAAATCCTTGGGTCAGTGCAACGCACAATTTATGAGCTTAAGGGATACTTTACAAAGTTTTTGATCTTAAGGTCAGGATATCTCCCAAAATTGCACAGTTTCTAAGCTCAAGGTTGGCTTGCCATTCTGGATTACACAATTTAAATCATCAAGGTTGGCCTGCCTTCCAAGATTAAGCAGTTTCTAGAGGGAAGCCCAACAATGTTGCAAGGTATGGGCAAAATCTTTCTTGTCATTAAGATGGTTCAATTCGTGGTTAAAAAAACGAATCACAAGTACAACATGAAAATATAAATCTTGATCAAAGCATGAATACTTGATGACAATACAAGATAACCTCATGTGGACAGAAGGGAGGTTCCAGTTAGGATTATAAGAAACTATCCTAGGTTGTAGCTCAGAGATGCCTAGTAACATATAAATTCAACTATTGTTGCATGTTTAATGGGAGGAATGATGGTTTGTTCAAGCCAGATAACCGCTTCTACTTTGTTTCACTCAAAAAATGCATGAAAACCCCAAACTACAAGGCTTTAGACCACCAAATGCTCACAGTTTAGATATTGGGTGAATATGGAGAATACTAACCACACCAACAGATGCACAAGACCATGTGATAGCCGACTGCAACTAGTAAAGAAGCTTGTAAATATATTCTACTAATGCATAGACAGGATGACAACTCTCTTGAACCAAATAGAAAGAAACCTGAGTAACCTACTCAATGATGCATACAAGATTCTAACACAGAGATAAGATGACAGTTATCTAGTGCTAAAGATCAAGAGCTCAAGAATATAGCATATCAGGCATAAGCTTAGAGTAAGAAGAAAATGGACAGTGAGAAGTTAATAGCAAAATAAGCTTATATTAGCTGAAAATGAAGACAAGACGCTGCGAGTGACAAAATATCTATAGTCTCCAGAAGTTGAATCTTACATCAAAATGCCAACCACCAACCCTGATTACATCTTGTTTATGGGTATTTATAGATTTCAATTACAAGGGCACTTGGCCATTTAGGTATGGAGGGGTCATAATTGACCACCAACTGCATTTAACGGCCTGATGGAGTCTCCGACTGTGTTTGCTTGCTTTAGTGGATGAATCCGATTTGCTCAAGTGTTGTGCTGTCCTCGTAGGTAGTTGGAGTGCTTGTACCAACGGAGTTCCACAACTAATAAATGTAGTTACAGGGTCGTGCTCTGTCCTTTTCTCCCTTAGCCATGCCTTCTATTAAATATGGTTGTTGAGGATTTACTGTGACTAGTACTAGCAAGCTGGTCACCTTCCTCCTTCAGGTAAACAGAGTGGTCAGAGGATGTGCACCACATGGGCAAGTGGATGATATGGATGAGTGGAAAGGATGGCCGTCGGATCCGGGAAATGGACGATAAAGATGGCTCGGTGGAGGATATCAGTAAAGGTGGGAGCGGGTTGAATTTGGATAATTAGATCTTAGGCGGCGAGGTCAAACGATGATCGGGAGGCAAAGTTGCGCGGTCGTTATCGGGTGGGAGCATCTAGTTGGGTGGTAATTGTATTGATCGCACAACTTTTGGGCCCTGAGCGGTAAAAGGACAGGGTCGCACGATTCCATTCAACGATCGACACGTAGCAGCAGATGAGAGCGAAAAAACGCTCTCATCGTGTGCTAGCGTTCGATCAAATCGCAGGCATGATAAAAGCGAATGCCGTCGAATCTTCATAGAAATGATCGGATGGTGGAGAATTGATCGTGCGGGTTACTTTATCGAACGCGACGGGAGCCTTTAGATTCGGCAAGGAAGATCAACGGCGGGGATGAAATGTGATGAGTTATGATAGCATGAAGTCATATGGTTGAGGTTTTATAGCGGGTTTGGGCTTGAGTGCTTAGGGCTAAGGCCAAAGGGGTTAATCTATCGGGTTTAGGAGGAAAATAGAGGAATGGAGGTGGCAGGGGGGGGGGAGAGTGGGATGGAAGGAAAAGGGAAAATGACCCATGAGGGGCCCCTTTGAAGACACCATCACATAGACCAGATTTTCCTCTGACCTTGTAAAATCAGCGTTGCATAGCAGAGCTAACAATTCCAAAATCAAAGCATGGGAAAAATTTTGGAGGGTGGTTGTAGCCGTTACAATAGAACTACAATAATTAGTTGTAGCGTATGAGTCAAGCACAAATTGAGCATCAATATTTTCTCCCTAGATTGATGGAATATGCTGAGAAAAGTTATTAGTTCATATATATGTTGGCTCCCTTTTCAGTGAAATTGTTCTTGGCTTCAAAGTACATTGAATTGCATGAATGTAGTCAATTATGCTTATACCTAATTGAGCTAACATGCCCATTCTACATCTTAGTATGAGGGTGATGTGTAATTCCATCTGTGCTCAATGTGTAGTTGACATGTTTCCCTCTCAAAAAAAGAAAAAAAAGAAAGGTATTATGTAAATAAAAAAAAATGTTATGTATAATAAAAAGCAAAAAATAAATATCCTATGCATGTTTAGTAAGTTGTC
>APFE030733446.1:0-42086 GCA_000404065.3 Pinus taeda | reverse complement strand
CACTGAGATGAGATTCTTCTTCAATCCTGGAACATGCATGGCTTCCTTCAATACAAAGGGTTTACCAGACTCCCTCTCAAAGGAAATGGTACCGATACCGGTCGCACTGTATCTACCATCATCGGCCATCTCGATGTGCACTCCAAAATCTTTGTCCTCAAGATCAGAGAACAAATCTCTATCTCCCGTCATGTGAAAAGACGCACCACTGTCCAAGAACCACACTGATCCCATCACACTTGAAACCAAGCATGCGATCAATAAAAAATCAAGCTCAAACTGAGAAGCTAAGGCCTCTCCTCCTGCAGATCCAACAGCTTGCTTGTTCTTTTTCTTCTGCGGACAATTTGTGGCATAGTGTCCGTGCTGGTGACAGTGAAAACACTTCACCTTGGACATATCCTGCTTCTTGCCTTTCGCACCAGACTGAGAAGCTTTCTTGCTCTTCCCTTTCTTTGCTTTGGCAGCCAAAGCACAATTCTCTTCATCAGCTCCCTTTGACGAAGATCCGTCCCTGGTACTCCGCCTGATCTCCTCCTGCACAAGATCTGACCATAGTCTTTCCCATCCTGGCAACTTCTCCCGACCATTGACAGAGTCCTGATAGGAATGCCAACTCTTCGGAAGACCAAGGAGAGCCAAGCTCACCAAGTCCTCATCATCGACAGTAACCCCCACACTTCCCAGTTCATCTCGACACTGAGTGAACTTCGTGAGATACTTGGGAATACTGTCACCCTTCTCACATTTGATGTTTCTGAGTTTATCTTTGAGCGCCATCTTCCTCTGATCGCTCTTGCTTTGGAATAATTCTGTTAATGATTTCCACATCAAATATGGAGTAGCCTTTCCATGGAGGCTGGACACAATGTGATCCTTCACGCCCTCCAACAGAATCCTTCGACATTTTGCGATCTTCTTTTGCCAAGCATCAGCTTGAGTAGCATCAGTAGGCTTTGGGATATCCGTATCTATGAACTCCTTCATCCCGTTATCATCCAATACTGCCTCCATCCTGTCCTTCCATGCAATATAGTTTGAGCTGCCCTCAAGAGCATACTCCAATCGCAATCCGTTGAAATACATTGCTGCGTTGTCACCAAGAAAACACTGCTGCAAATTCGAATTCCACCAGCAACCAACTCAACCGCCTCGGATCTAAGATTCGTGAGAACACAATATTTCTCGTACAGAGATTGACTGTATGGGCTTTTATCGGATATTTCACCTTCCAAAGGAAGGATGAATCCAGAGGCTACCTGGCCAGATTACAGGGTCTGCCTAGAGAAATAGAATGAAAACACTTCCTGAATAGTAGATTTGATGATCAACAACTCTGATACCATGTAGAAATTTTGAATAATTTAACACATATTCAATGGAGATTATCCTGATCATGTACTATTGCGGAAAACATACACAATACATAAGCTCCTCTACGTTGATCATCAATATAGCAGCATCAATAACAATAAAACATCAAGAGCATTCACACATTAACACAGTATGTATCCCGGGGAAAGCATCTCGCTAAAAACCCCAACTATCTGTATATTAATGATTGAGTCATGTAACATTACACAGCATAATACTTCTCACAAGTATCTCCACCTCTGTTACACACAATACAGCTCAGATGTGATCTCCAAATCTCTTCCACTGCTTGCCTGCCTCCACTGCTCAAGAACTGATGAGAATGGCTCACCAAACTCGTTTTTCACCTGCAAAATAGTCACTCACGCTTTGTGGACGTGAGCATAAGCTAAAATTTGGGCCAATACGTGGGCAAACTCATTGGCATACTCAATCCCTTGATTGTGCAAGATCTGGTGCACAACTATAGTCACAACTGATAGCAATCTGATTCTCTACCACCTGTCCCTGTTGAATTGAACATGCACTGACATGCAACTGAGTTAACTGATGTATTCATTAGTTGTATTATGAGTTAATAACTTGTGAATTAATTAATAACTAATTCACCCAACTCATATCTAGTCTATTTTCCAGTTAGACTAAATACAACCAGTTTAACAAAGCTAAACTGAACACAACTCCATCAACTGCACCTCCAGTCCACTAAACTCAACTCACTTGAGTTCTAACTGAAGTCATGCATGCAACAACTCAACTGACTCATAAGAAAAGCGTATTTCCTTCTGACAGCTGCATGTGCCAACTCTGTAGCTCAAACTGAAGTGCTCCAAGAGAATAAGATTAAGTTTATAGTCCAAATATTATTGTGAGATAATAATATTTGACTTTTCTATTTTTGACAGCGAGTCTAAAAATAGACTTGAGCACTCACACTGTGATCACTCACACATTCATCAAAAATAGAAGTCCATCTATTTTTCCCAACTTGATCAATCATCCATAAACAACAACCTGCAATCCATAGACATGATCCATATGTCTAAAAATAGACTTGCGCCAAAAATAGTCTGCGGGCCCACTTAGTGAAGGCGACTCTTTTCACTAAGCTCCATCATCTTGTTGCAATCTCAACAAAATTTACCTATTACATTCACCAACACCATAACGGAACCTATGCACATGAAGCAAATGATAAGCAATTGTTTTTTAATTCTAAAGTTGAAAATAGCACAACAAAACTAACATTCAACAACATATAAAGTTGGTATCAGAGCAAAGGTTATTTGCTTTATTTCATGAGTTTTGTGCAAGTAGGGTTTTAATGGTTACAAATTTGTGATGCTCACAAGGTTAAAGTTGCAGAGAGGCGAAGGGAAACTATTGGTTGCAACTCCTGAGGTAATGCCCAGAAGAAGGAGAGCCACAAGGCCACAATCTCCACCCAAATTTCCAATCCCAGCTGCACTTCAAACACCTAGATTTTTGCCTTCAATTGAGATTGAGGAGGTACAAGTAGTACCAGAATCTGAGCTTGAATCTAAAACCATCGTGTCTAGAGCAAGCGAGACTGAATGTCTTTTAGAAAAGGAAGCATTCAAGAAAGCTTTCTATGACTTAACTGACATGGCTAGAGTCCTCTATGACGAGAGGAATACTAGAATGGTTGGAGAGAGTTCTAAGTCCCCACATGGAGAGGGAAGGTTAGGAGATAGAAAAGATGAAAAGAAGGATTCAAAGGGTAATGGAGGAAATCCTCCTCCATCTTCACCATCTTCATCTTCCTCAACATCTTCATCTTCCTTAACATCTTCATCATCCTCATCATCTCAAACACCATCTTCTTCCACTTCAACTACAAAAATTGTTCATACTCATTCAAAAACCCTAAAGGAAAAGACTCCCTTACTCAAATTAGACATTAAGTTTGAACTTCCCATGTACAATGGTGAGGCCAGTGTAGAAAAGTTAGACAATTGGATTCGACAATTAAAGGTTTATTGTAGAATTCAGAACCTTCAAGAAGATGATATAAAAATCCAGTTGGCTTCATTGAGGCTAGAAGGAGCAGCACTAGTTTGGTGGGAAGAAAAGACTCAAAAGGAAATGTGAATTCATGGTAAGATATCCATTTCTTGGGTTGAATTTGTTTCTACAATTAAAGGAAAGTTTTATCCTTTAGCCTGTATGCAAAAAGCCATTATGAGTTGGCAAAATTTTAGGCAACTCAAGGGCCAAACAGTTCAAGACTGTACCCAGCAGTTTAGTAAGAGGGCTTTGTTGTTAGGAGTAAACTTGAATTCCCAAGATACACTCTTGAAATATATTCGGGGTTTACATTCCTACTCAAAACATACTATCCTTATGTTCAATCCAAGCAATTTAGATGATGTATGTGTGCAAGCCATGCACCTTGAAGCAAGAGGAAAGAACATTCAAGAAGAGGGTAGTAAGAAGAAGCCATTCAAGGGTAAGGAGAAAGAGAAGGGTGGAAAATGGGAAGGAAAGAAGAATTCAAGTGCGAAGAAATAAGGGGAGAAAACTATCTGCCAACATTGTTCCAAAGTGGGGCATGATGAAACCCACTGTTGGAAATTACATCCTGAACTAAGGCCTAAGAAACCAAACAATAAGGGAAAACAAAAGACGACCGCTACCACACAACATGATCTTGGATCCGATTCTGGTGATAATACCAAGATTTCAGCCATGGTCACAAAAGGAAAAGATGCTATTGCAAGCACTAGTTCCTCAAATAGTCATAACAACACTCCAAATGAAGAATCAAGGATAGAGTTGTTCCATGTAAGGGTAATTTCAAATCATAAAAAGATTGATGCATTATTTGATAGTGGGTCATAATCGGACTTAATTTCAGAAGACTTGGTCAAAAATCTTAACCTTGAAACTATACCTCATCACAAGCCATATACCTTGGGTTGGATAGTCAATAATGCAAATTTACAGGCTACAAGGAAATGCTTATTCAGGTTTGCCATTACTGAAAAATTCATTGATGAAGTTGAGTTAGATGTAGTTCCACTTGACATCTCAAGAATCATTTTGGGAATCCCATATTTGTATGATAGGAAAGAAGTATTCCATCGCCATGAGAACAAATATCTATTGCTCAAGGATGGAGTGGAGTATATTGTGAGAGCCCATCACAAAAAATTAAACATTCTTTGGTTAATGCAAGGCATATGAAGAGAGTAGTAAATGCAAGTAAAAATTTTGTGCTTCTCATGATCAATAAAAAGAATGATATTGGTTTTGAATATTTTCAAGGTTGTGATGATAAATTAAAATATGATTTGTTTGATGTGGTGAGAAAGCATGGCGAGATGTTTCAGGAACAAAAGGGGTTACCTCCCAAGAGGGGAATTAAGCATGTGATACAACTGCAGCAGGATGTTGCGCTTCCAAACATTGGCATGTATCACATGTCAATCATGGATAACATGGAAATCAAGAAGAAAATTCAAGAATTGTTGAACAAAGGTACCATATGCCCATCTACTTTGCCAGGTGGTTCACCCACTGTCCTGGTGGCAAAGAAGGATGAGACTTGGCGCATGTGTGTGGATTTCTATGCACTGAATAAAATAACGGTAAAGAAGCATTATCCACTCCCAAGAATTGATGATTTTCTTGATCAATTGAGGTATGCAAAGTATTTCACTAAGTTAGACTTACGAATTGGTTATCATCAAGTTAGAATAGCTGAAGAGGACATTTGGAAAACCGCATTTAAAACTAAACAAGGATTGTTTGAGTGTCTTGGTATGCCTTTTAGTCTTACAAATGCTCTAGATACTTTCATGAGAGTTATGAATGATGTATTGAGACCATTTCTAGATGACTATGTCATTGTTTACTTAGATGATATTCTCATATTCAACAAATCGATAGATGAACATGTCATGCATGTGAATAAAGTACTTGATGTCTTGAGAAAAGAACAGTTGTTTTTAAAGATGTCAAAGTATGAATTTGGCAAGACTTCTTTAGTGTATTTGGGACACATTGTTGGAGGAGGTGAGCTGAAGATAGACCCCTCTAAGGTTGAGGTCATTGTGAACTGGCCCAAGCCCAATACAGTTACAGAGGTAAGAAGCTTTCTTGGGGCAGCACAATATTGGAGGAAATTTATTGCTATTTTTTCTTCCATTGCAGCTACACTACATGCATTGACTAGTGTCAAGAAAGTCTTCCATTGGGGAGATGTATAGCATTAAGAATTTCGTTCTTTAAAACAAAAGCTCATTTCAGCACCGATATTGGCTCTTCCTAATCTTAGATAACCATTTGAGATTCAAATGGATGCTAGTGATTACGACATGGGAGTAGTTCTTATGTAGCATGGTAAGCCCATTTCATTTCATTCTGAAATTTTTAATGGTGATGTGACTAACTATCCCACTTATGACAAATAAATTTATGCATTGGTACAAAGTGCTAAAAAATGGAAACACTACTAGATGGGGAAGGAGACCATTATCCATATAGACCATCAACCATTGCAGTACTTATAGTCATAGTCAAAGTTGCAGCAATCACGACACTTCAGATGGATGGGTTTTCTACAACAGTTTCATTTAGTTATCAAGTACAAAAAGGGAATCTACAATAAGGTAGTTGATATGATTTCTAGGCCTATTGTAAATTCATCTATTATACTCAAGCACAATTATGTTTTACATGAAAGTTACATTGTGAAATATGCATATAATAATGACTTCCAAGATGTGTATGCAAGCTTGAGGCAAGGAAACCAAATTGAAGAGTTAGATTACCACGTACATAATAATTTTTTGTATCACTTGGGCAAGTTGTGTATTCCACAGGGAGAAAGTAATAGTATCATAAGGGAGGTGCACACTTCATTGATTTCTGGACACTTTGGTGTAGGAAAGACAATAGTGAATCTCTAAAGGTATTGTTATTGGCCACGTTTGATAATGTATCCCGTTTCATTAGAGGATGTTCTTTTTGTGCAACAAGTAAGCCTAGCAATAGGAAACTAGGATTGTACACTCAACTTCTGGTACCTTCACGTCCATGGTGGGGTATCCAAATGGATTTTGTAGGAGGTCTTCCATTGTTAAGGAAAGGTCATGATTACTTGTATGTAGTTGTAGACAGGTTCAACAATATGTGTATTCTAATGCCATGTAAAAAACAATTACAGTTGAACAAACAACTCATCTTTTCTTTCAAAATATTAGGTTTCATTTTGATCTTCCTACTTCCATTATAAGTGATCGAGATTCTCTATTTGTTGGGTACAACCTTTCATCCACAAACAGATGGACAAACTGAGGTGGTCAACAAGACAGTCATTCATCTTCTTAGAGGATATTGGAGCAAACGTCCCAAGTTGTGGGATGAACCATTGCATTACATACAACATGCATACAACAGGGCAAAGCATTCTTCCACAAACACATTGCCATTTGAGGCATGTTTTGGGTACTTGCCAAGATTTCCATTGGAATTCATCTTTAAGAAAGATGTCGCCATCAATGGTCATAGCGACATCGATAAGGCAAGGAAGTTCATTGAGCAAATTCAATTTATACATCACACAGTGCAAGAACAACTTGAAAAAAGTCAAAGCAGCTACGAGGCAAGGCATGAAGAATACCATGTCGATCATAAATTTCAAGTTGGAGACAAATTTTGGTTATATATTAGCAAAGGAAGACTTCAAGGGGAAGGTAAAAAGTTGAAGCCAATCCGTTATGGTCCTTTTAAAATTCTGGAAAAGATTGGTAACAAGGCATTTAAGCTAGATTTTCCTCCTTATATGCAAATATAATCTGTTGTTAATGTTGAGAATTTGAGATTGTTTGAACCTCCTTTGATTGATGATCAAGGAGAGCATGTTCAGCTACCATCAATAGATGATTTCTCGCTAGAATATCTTGATGAACTTCAGCAAGATCTCATACTTGAAAGAAGAACCAGAACTTTAAAGAGAGGGAATGTTGAATACCTTTGAGTGGGACTGAAGGGAAAAAATCCTTCTAAGGCCAAATGGTTGCAGATCAAGAAGGTGAGGGAGTTGTACCCTCACCTGCTGAACAATTGATAGTATCTTTTGGGGTCCAAAAGGTTTCCAGTGGGGAGGAATGATCAGGTGATCAATATTTAGCTCAAAAATCAAAGTGCTCAAAATTTCTCAAACACTGAACGAACGCGTCCGTCTCAGTGATACGGCCCCAACGCAACTCGTTTCATTCAAAACGGAGATCGTATGAGGAAGATATCGTGTTTCGTCCGCTTTTCCAAACAAAAGAATTTTGCAAAAAAAAGGTACAACCACTGCATAGTCAGTAGTTCGTACTGCTAACATGGTAGGTGATTGGGTAGGTCAAAGCATTGGTCAATTTCCAGTAAGGTTTCGGTAAGTGGCACGTTGTGGTTGGTCTGCAGGTGTGGTGATTTGGCTTGTTTTCATTGGATGGAGGTGGACCAATGAGGAGGGGACATGTGGCAAGCCCGGAGGCTACCATGTGTCCCTCCCCAAAGGTCGGGCAATATCACGCATAGTGGTAAGAAAAATTATTGGTCAGGTCAGCGGAGTTGAACTGCGACCTTGCTCGCACTTACTCCATGTATTACTATTACACCGCCACTGAAGTTCTTAAACTATAACGGTTTCCATTTGTATTTGTTACGTTAACTATTGGCGGTTGGGGGGAGGAGGGAGCCAGCCCTATGGGCCATTCCCCTCCCATGTGACCATCACATGAGAATTGATGGCTAGCACAAACCATAATCGTTAGAATTCACTGCCCATGTGACCTCTACCACGAAGGTCGGAGGCTGACAGTTAGCTTAACTTCGTTTAATGCGCTAACTGCAGATTAACTTGTAATTAATACATGCTTATAGTTAATTAACTTGCAGTTAATTTGGCGAAAAAGTTGGCGATCCGATAAATTCAACGGTAAATCCAAATTTAGTGGAGTTAACTAGAGTTCCTCCAGTTTTAGTGGAGAATTCCTAGGAGAAATTGATTTTGCCATAACTTTTGCAAAATTCAACCAAATTGGGATTAGGAAAAGGCATTCCTATATGATTTTGATGTTTTGAGCACAATGAAGCAAGTTTCAGGAGCAGTAGAGCATTACAAATAACATTTTTTTTTTCCATTTTGAGCTAATACAGAGGCTTAAGCTATGGAAGTTGGACCAAGGAGATGTAGCCCAGGAGGGGTGAACTCCTTCATCAAAACATTGTGTTAAGTGTTCATTTTGATGGTTTGCTATACATTTGTTTGTTGTTGTTCAACATTTTACTTTCATGTTATTTTGCTAATGAATTTGACATAAAACTTGACAAAATTTACCTGTTACATTCACAAACACCATAAGGGAACCTATGCACATGAAACAAATGATAAGCAATTGTTTTTAATTTTGAAGTTGAAATTAGCACAACAAAACTAACATTCAACAACATATCACCTTTCAATAAGTAATTCGAAAAATTATTTTTTATAATATTTATATACATTTTTATTAATAAATTTATAATAAAATAATATGTAATTAATTAAACCCTTCCCTACTAAATAAAATTCCCATTTTATGACATTATTTTTAAAATTAAAATTATTTTTTTAACATAATATTTTCATATGATTGATTAATTAATTAATATTTGATATTTAAATTTGAAAAAAATTGATAATGTTTTTTTGTTTGTTTATATATTATATATATATATAATTAATATATATAGGCTGTAGTTCTAACTTATAGATGAAATGACCTTTTTCATTTACATTTTTCTAATTAATTTTAATCAAAATAGGACTGAGATTTTTAAAAACTCGAGTTTAAATTGTTTAATCTGTATAATTCGAAATGCCCCAGGTTTTTCAGCGGTGTTGAATCCATTTATGCATTCAAAAATGTATTTTAAACAACAAAAAATCACATTCTTACTTGAAATTGTATTTTCGGATTTTGGTGAATTTCGATGAAAAAATCTATTTCGTCTATAAATTAGACTATGCATATTTTATATATATATATATATATATATATATATATATATATATATATATCTAAGTTCTCGTTAAATTAATGAATGATATAATCTTACTTTGGATTTTTTTTCAATTGAAACTATAATTTGTGTTAGTAGTAAATCAAAAACAAGCATGCTACTTGTTGGTGGAGTAATACAAGACAAATAATAATTTCTACCCAATAAGAGTTTTCTTCTTGCCAATTATAAATACCCCCTAAACTAAAATTATCGAATGTCAACCATTTTCTCATTGAGAAAAAAAAAGTGTACTTTCATTCATTATAAAGAGGAGAAAATACATTTTTCATATGCACCTATAGATTGTGCATTTGCTAAGACACTACCCAAATCCTGATGTGGTTGGCATAAAACAACAAAAACATTTACAATCCAGTGTTGTTGTGATAGGTTGAAGTAAACCAACATATTTGTGTCCCATATAACAAAACAATGAGTGAACACCGTCATGTTGAAAATAGCAACAAGAAATGATAAAAACATAATCCAGAATATTCCAATTTTAATTTGTCTTAAATTAAAATTGTGAATTAAAATTTGAATTTAGTCTCACCAGCTGCTTGGAAATAATTAATTAATTCATTATGGATTAATTAGTTGGAGGAATTCAAGTTAGAAGTCTTTATGCATTCATGCAACAGTTATCCCTTAAATTAAGGAGATAAGAATGAGTTATATTTGAGTTGTAATTAGTTAGCTCATTTTACTGAGTTAAGTCTAGTTAAATTAGTTCCAAATTGTTTGAGGAACTAATTGTGAGTTATCAATCAGTTGATGCATGCATGCACTCAACAAGTGTACTCCAGATAACTGAAGATTCTCTCATCAGAAACTCATGCATGTTTATTCTGAGAAAGACCCAGTTGAGCTAAATGTCAAGGACAATGTACTATCAGTTGCATGTTTTCTCCTATAAAGGAAACTCATGCATGCAGAAGGAACAAGGTTCCTTGAGGATTGCGCAGTTCTGACAGTGTGTTAGAGTAGTGTGTGAGAGCAGTGTTACAATGGGTGAAGGAGATCATCCCAAAGGTAATTGTGCAAGGAAATAGGAGCTTGGAGGGCAGAGGAATAGGCTAGTGAGAAGCTTTGATTTCCTGTGAGCATCCAGGATGATTATATTGAGAGCTGACTAGCTATGAGAGCTAAGGATTTTATAATCTCTATGTATTTCCACCTTGTATGATAATACAGATAGTGGGGTTTTTAGTTGAGGCTTTCCCCTGAGTATTTTCTGTGTTTCATGTGTATTGATTCTTCTTCTTCTGTTTATATATTATTCAGCTTTGATTCAACTCTATCTTTAAGCTTCCGCAAAATGATAATAGAAGTAGATTATAGTGTTTTGCTTTGGTATATTGCATTATCGGGTTAATTTACAGTCAGATTTTCTACATGGTCTTAGAGGTAGATTTGTAGAGAATTTGTAGAATTTCTACATGGTATCAGAGCTAGCTGATCTATAGAGATATTTCTACACGTCACACATATAACTGATAGAAAGATGTTGTCCAATTAGCTAAAACCTGTATAATATCTAAGATATAATGTTCAAAAATATATGCTGAGAAGCAAACATATCAAAACTATAGGATGAATACATTGAAGAAGAGACAAAAAGGGAGAACATCTCTACACATTTCCAACAAGGAGAGAGGCATCCATATACGACCTATGGAAAAATTGATATTGCTTTGCACCCACATACTTTGTTACCTACTAGCGCCCATGTTCGAAAACCAAGCCATCTTTGGATAATCGGTAAACCATCTGGTTATGTTCCCTGTATATATAAAAGCATGTGAAAGATGTAAAATTTTGTTTTAATCTAATGATATCCTCCAATATATGACAAAGAGTATTGTGTCGACAATGTTGGATCCGATTGACCCAGTTCACTACCAACAAGGAATCACCAAATAACTAAAATTGTTCACAACTCTTGTCCTATGCGAAGGCAATAATTGATTTGTAGGTAAGAAGATCTACCCAATTGTTTGCACCTCTCCCAAGTTCCATCTTGACATGGAACAAATGGGAATCAAACAGGTGAAAGACAACCCGTACCCCCCCCCCCCCCAATAAAGAGAATCACCCCCGTGAGAAGACCCATCAAAGTAACCCCAAGGGATGTTTATATCCAATTTTACCTTTGTCAAAATTCTTTCTCCAGCCGACACCCTTAACTGAGGATAATGGGAAAGAATGGAAAGACCCTCCACTGCAATTTGCTCAGGATAGGATGATTTATCATTGAATATTTCCTAGTTCTTAGCCAGCCAAATACCCCAACAAAAAATGAGAGGAAGACCCTCAAAGGGTTTTGTGGCCCTGTTTTCCACCCACGTTTTCGAAACCTCTGTGAAAACCAAGCCTTCCCATTTACAAATATGACCCAATAGGGAATTACAAATTGACCAAATTTATTTTGTGAAAGAGAATTGTACAAAAATGTGGTCAATGGACTCCACACAACCCTTACATAAATCACACCATCCCAAACCAATCTTATACCTTCGTTGCATGACATCCCATTTAGGGAATTTGTTCTTCGTGATGCACTGGACCTATAAGTAAGATGTAGATGGGCATTTCGACTTCTAGAGAGCACATGCACACACTGACGAATCTTGACATTTTGAGCAAGCGTGTTCAAGTGAATATAGCCCAACTTGGGAGCATAAATGCCAACAGAGTAAGGGCCCAAACTAGAGAATCCTCAACTTCATTTAATTAAATCTGGTCATTAAGCAGAGCATTAATAAAACTAGAACATCCCTCCCTAAAATCCACTTTCAAATTTAAGTCTGCAACGAAAAACCAATCTTGATGCTAAATGGTAGTTTGAGTAGCGTTCTTGACATGAGAAAGTCTAGATATACCTCTATCCCTCAATGAGGTGATACGAGATGGTGGAATTTTATGCTTAACATTGCTCCTCAGCTAAGGATCAACACCTAATTTGACTTTTCTACCATTCCCAATCTTCCATGCAAGACAAAACTCTAAACTACTAAGATATTCTGTCTTGATTTTTCCTACAGCCTCACCCAATCATCCAAATAATATGGGGCAATATATTTCTAATATACAACCACCATCCAAAGGCTATGTGTAGAGAGTAACCTCCACTCACACTTTGCAGTAAGAGATTTAGAGAAAAAGAAGATATTTTTTAGCCCCCACCCACCCAAAAGCTTTAGCACTACAAGTATTTACCACCTTACCCTGGGAAGGACATAATGATCATGAGATCCTTCCCATAGGAACTTAAAACAAATATTTCTAGCTTTATCTATGACTCCTTTTGGAATCTAAGCCAATGACATCTAGTAAATTGGAATGGCTTCAAGAACAAATTTCACAAGGACTAACCTGTCAACACTGGAAAGCCATCTGAAGGACCAACTACTAAGTCTTTTCTCCAACTTTGGTATCAATCACGTCCAATGTTATTTTTATAATAGTTTGGCTTTAGATGGAAGCCCAAATACTTTTGGTTAGTTTCCAAGTTAGATGGGAGAAAAGAAAAAAATAAAAATATTGATGTAACAAGTTTCCTGTGCCTCCAAATTGTGAAATGAAATTGTAGATTTTCTTTCATTAATAAGCATTATAATAGCTCTATGAAACATAAAACATATCTCATGCAAAATTTGGATATCTTTGGTTGAACCACCGTGAAATATTAACATATCATCAACAAAAAGTAAGTGAGTGATTGCAAGAGTTTGAGTAATAGCTACCCCATTGAGCTTACCCCTACGCTTTAAATCCTCCAACATACGACTAAGGCCTTCGACAACAAGTAAAAATAGGAGAGGAGACAAAGAGAAACCTTGGCGCAGTCCCCTATGAGCCTGAAAAAATGGTGAGGCGGGACCATTTATTAGAATAACAATGGACACATACATTAGACAATTCATTATCCAATTAATAAATGAGACTTCAATTCCAACATGATAAAGAAGAACTATGATGAACACCCAATTTACATGATCATATGCCTTTGAAAGTTCAATTTTGAGGAAAAAACCCTTTTCCTTCAAAATTTGAAATTTTGCAAGCCCTCTTGAGATACTCCAATGGCTTCATGGATCTAATACTCCTTAAAAAAACCAAATTATTCCTTTGAAATAGTCTTGGAAAGATAGGCTTGATCATTTTGGTGATCACCTTTGAAATTACCTTATAGACACAATTACAAAGTGATATGGGTCAAAAGTCCCCAAAAGAAGAAGGGTTGTCCACTTTAAGAATAAAGGAAATAAAGGTGGAATTAAAGGTAGGAAGCACCCTACCCTCTGATCTAGATTCATTGACAACTCTTAACAAGTCTTTTCCAATCAGATCAAAGAAATCTGAGAAAAATTCAATAGCCCACCCATAAGGCCCCAAACTCTTATACTTTTGAAAACCAGAGAGAACAAACTTTAGTTCCTCTTCAGACACCTCCTCCATCAACTCTTTATTTCATCAACCTCAATAAATCTTAGAAAAAATTGTGCCACTCTAATTACTTACGCAATAGTTCCCTCAAATTCCTTAAAAATCTCTTGAAAGTGAGCCTTTCCTAGAGAGGTCATACGTTCAAAGGAGGTGATCTCTTGCTCCTCGAATTCCTCCATATGTAAGATAATGTTGGTCTATATATATATATATATATTCTTGCCCCTACACTCCAACCAAATTGCCTTGATTTTATGACGTTGAGAAACTTCCTTGTTTGCAAGGATCTCCCTACGTCGAGATTCAAGACTGATTAAAACATGCTTGGATTCCTGAAAGCAAAAACCCTCAATACCTGAATCTGAAAAAGCCCCAATTTTGTGTTCAACTTCCACCAGAAGTTGCTCCTCCTTGTTATGAGTATCCACCACCCAATCCCTCGACAATTGCTTTATGAGTTTTAAATTTGTCCCAAATTGACTGGTTGCAGATCATACTTAACTAGTGCAAGAAAATTTTCGTCCTTCTAGAAAGTCAACACTTTCTTATATAGTCCCCAAAATTTCAAAACCCTATGCTTCATAAAATTAAAATTTTACAAGATATGATTAAATGATCTTGGGCATTATTCCTTATTTGCTTCCATCAAGCAAGCTGATTTTTGCAAGGGACATTGGCATGTGGCACAAACCAATTACTATTCAATATGTTTGTAATAAAAATACCATGAGTGAGGTTCAATGTGTTGTTCTAATCAAGATCCCTATTCATGGTTTTGATTAGCCCCATGACCCCTCCGAAGACCTCTCTGGGGGGGGGACCCTCCTCCTTTTCTTGATCGAACAACTCATGCTTTCATGACTCTCATATCCTCTCTTGGCTTGCCCCATGAATGCCCATTAGTTTCCAAATTTATTAAGCATCTGGATTCAATCCCTGCAATAGATCATCCTCCTACCATTCCCCACAAAGAATCTCTCTCTTTCTTGTTGAGTGAGGACTTATTTGGCAATTCACTGGATTCTAGCCTTCATCAAAATATGTGCAAAAATGAATAGAACACAACTAGTCTAAAAAAATCCAAGGGAAAATCTCAGCTCATTTTTGTGGAAGATCTTAATATAATCTTCAGTAATGGACTATACTTCATGGACTCACATGGACTCTATCTAAACCAGTGGAGACTATACTTTGACCTTGAGCTCAATATCCCTAGTGCAGTTCTGGTTTGGGTTCGTCTCACCCACCTTCCTCTCCACTACTAGGGGGATGAATCGATAAGAACCATAGGGAATGGAATTAGAAAGTATGTTGATCGAAGCGAATCACATTAGAGAAATTTTGAGGTAAAAAATGGTCCTCATAACAAAAATGTACAACAAAAATCAACTTTATAAGAACCAATAGGATTCAATATGATGTCATCCATGGGGGATGATTCACCATTTTTGGAGTAAAAAAAAAGCTACTTTTTCAACTCGTATTTTCAGCTTATCTCCCTACAATTTTACTCAAATTTCGAGCAGGATCACTCATTGGATGCAGAATTTAATTTTGCATCTAAGGAGTATCCATGTTTGATATGTTTGATGGACCATACTACACAAATACATGAAAAGCATGATTGCAATGAATTTTTCCATGCATTTCACATTTTTTGTCTAGTAGGGTGCATCGAAAGTATGCAACATGGGTACTCCTTGGATGCAAAATTAAAATTTGTATCCAATGACTTCTCCCGCTCAAAATATGAGTAAAATCATAGGGATATAATTTGAAAATACAAGTTGAAAAAGTAGTTTTTTCTTCTTTTTTTTCCCTCTAAAACTTGTCGAAGTAATCTAATCTTATTTTATTATTTCCACTATTATTTTATAATATTCCTTAGGAGGCCCATTTTAGACAACAAAATTTCTCTAATGAAGGAAAACATGCATGCATGCGCAAGGATATGCGTAGAAGTCAATATAGCTAGAGGACTCCCTGAAGCAGTGAAGATCGAAGTACACAATTGGACGCATATTTAGCAACTCAACTATGAAAAACTTCCCTTCAAATGCAATATATGTCATAAACATGGTCATTTTGCAAATATATGTCCCAAGAAATCAACAAATGAATCTCTAGAGGCCCACAATGGACAATGGGAAATTGTCAAGTCCAAAAATAACATTCCCAACAATTCGTCTAAACAGCCTGAGAATTCTTATTGTGGACCTTCTTCCTTTGTCCCCTCCTCCTCTAATTCCATCCCATTGCCTCAAACTAGGACCTCTCCATTCCTTTCCTCTATTTTTTTTGGATCTTTAGCTAACCTCCCTTCTAATCTAGACTATGATGGTCTTCTAGTGTCCAACCCCCTAGCTTGAAGAGGGAGATGCTACTAATGATCAACCCTCCTCAACTTTTCCTCACCATCATTCTACTGAACTGGATTATATCATCCCTATTTCCATCAGGCCCCTTTGGTTGATCCTCCTGCTGATAATGATCTAGGCCTCATTGATACTCCCTCCCCTCTCCTTGAATCCCTCCTTGATTCCTTGAATTCTTCGGTTCCTTCCTTCACAAGGATCTTGACTAGAACTAAAGCCAAAGATTCCTCAAATCCACCAGAAGCTCTTTAAAGGAGAACTAGAAGAAGGAAAAATAAATAAGTTTGAGATGAAGTATCTCAAAAAGACATGGAAATGGGAATTCAAAAACCAATGGACACATATCTAGCTAAAGGGCTAACATCGAAGGAAATAAAATCCTAGGCGGGGCGAGGTAAGAGCTTTGCCACCGCTTCACAAGGTAAATAATGAACTTGGTCTCCTTGAACTATAGAGGCCTTAGGCACCTCTCATAAATAAATGAAATAAAATATATAATAAGATAAGAAAACCTTATAGTCCTATTAATCCAGGAGACCAAATTGAGTGAAGAGGAAATGCCATCCACAATCAAGAAAATTGATAAGAATTTTAAAGGGGCAACAATTAGTGCAAGAGGGACATCAAGAGGAATTTTCACCATATGGAATCAAACAATTATGGACATTCAAAGTGTCCAAAAAGAACAACATTGGATAAACATTGATCTTTACAACAAAGTAAGCAGGAAAAAAAATCTCAATCTAAAACATCTGCGCTCTTGTGCACTACAAGGACGAAGAAATATGTTGGAATACTTTAACAGCCAAGATATAAAATGATGAAGATAAAAAAGTGTATATTAGGTGGTAACTTCAATCTGGTCAAGAGTGTTGAAGAAAAAAGAGGAAGTCTTTTTCTTCTAGATCCAAGTAGGGACAAGCTAGAAGCAATTATGGTTGAGCACAACCTACTATATATTAGACCAAGGAATGGAAAATACACATAGAAAAATAGGAAATCACTAGACCGGGTAACATCAAAGAAAGGTTGGATCCGTTTATAATCCATACGAGCCTCATTACAGGAGTTGGAACAATATCTTCTAGAATCCTTCCAACAACTGCATCTGATGACAATCCCATCAACTTAATCCTGGATGAGAGAACAAATTTAGGCCCTCTTATTTTTTGATACAACCCCTCTAGTCCACCCACAAAGATGTCAAACAATTGATAGAAAAAATTTGGAATACCGAAATAGATGGCTCCCTTGGCTACGTTTGGGAGAAAAAGCTAATGCTTGTCAAAGTAATTTCAAAAAGTTGTTCAAAAACGAGCTACAAAGAGCCAACTCAAGAAAAGATTGAACTTCAAAAGGAACTGGAAGAGTTGTAGAAAATATTGGAAAATGAGGAGGAGACAACGAAGATTCAAGCGAAAGAAAATGAACTATACTGGAAATCATACCAAATCAACATAAAAGAAGAGGAAGGGTGAAGAATAAAATCTAGAAGTTTATGGATACAAGAAAGAAACAAGAGCATCACCTTCATTCATAATCAAGTAAGGGCTAGAAGAACAAAAATTGAGTAGATTCAATATATGGAGAAGGGAATGTTCACATAGAAGGGCTAGAAGAGGTTAGAGAGGAAGCACATTTACATTTTAGCAAAATTTTGACAGCAAATCCCGAACCAACCAATTTTGAGGAAATTCTTAGGCCAATTCCAAAAATGGTAATAGAATATTCCAAATGTAGAATTAACAAATCCAGTGAATGAAGAATAATTGCAATGGGAAATATGGAACCTGCATCCTAACAAAGCACATGGTCCAAATATATTTACCATTGTCTTCTATCAATCTTACTAGGAACTCAAAAAAAATACCTTCTTAAGATGATCCATTGGGCTTAGCAGAAACACAAAAGTGGGGGGAAACGCTAATTCAACCTTTCTTGCACTGATTCCCAAAGAAACCAAAACTTCCACCTTCAGTATATTCCAAACCATATCCCTGTGCAATTCCACTTACAAAATCCTTACCAAAATTCTTGTGATTTGTCTCAAGAACCTTCTCCCTCATTTGATCTTTGAAAACTAGGGTGGATTCATCTAGAAAAGATAGATCATGGACAACATTATCATGGTTTAGGAACCAATTCACTCAATTCTCTCAAGAATAACAAGGCTTCATTCTCAAGCTCACTATGGTGAATGCCTTTGACAGAGTAAGGCATTGCTTCTTCTTTGATGTTCTAGAAAAAAATGGCTTTGCTATTAATTTTATTGATATTATCAAAGCTTGAATTCACAAGCAATGGATAGTTTCCCTAGTAAATGGAAGACTAAGGAACTTCTTCCAAATCATAAGGGGAATAAGGCAAGGGTGTCCTCTTTCACCCTTCCTGTGTGTCATTATGGAAGAAGCCCTCAGTAAAAAGTTTGAGTAGGACAAACAAAGAGGGTTGATCATTGGCATTCACTTTAGCAGATGATTAAAAAGTTTAAGCCATTCCCAATTTGTTGATGACACAATATTAATAAGAGGATCATCCCCTATAGTGGCTAGAAGAATCAAGAATAACTTGGATCTATTCCTTGAAGTGTCGGGAAGATTTCTCAACTAGCTCAAGAGCAATATATATGGCTAGAACACTCCAACAACACTCAAGTGAATCTCTCAAATTTTTGAAATCCCTTTCAAATATGAGTGAACACAATTCAAGTATTTAGGAAGCCTATATTCAAGCATAATATGAAGGTTGAGGTATAGATAAATATTAGTGACAGGATGAAGAAAACACTTCAATATTGGGGAACTCAATGGTCAAATTTTGCAGGCTGGGTCATTTAAATCTATTTTATCTGCCCTCCCCATATATCAATATGCAGTTCCACAAGCCCCAACAAGCATCCAAAATTAGATAGAACTCCTAAGGAAAGTCCCTAAAAGAGAGCATGTGCTTTGCTAGATTATTAGACAGTGAGCCCAGATACTAAGCGTACACCATCCCCCCAACTCCTACCAACCCTTATTTTGAAAGATATAAAATCTTATTATTTTACATTTAAATTATTTTGTTTTTTTTTGTTTTTTTTTCTTCATGATTTGTGAGACTGAATTTCTATAAAAACCATAATTCATAGATCTCTAAGCTCTCAAATTAGAGACCACTTAGGCCACCACCAACCCTTAACATGAATAAACAACTTTCACAACAACAACAAAAAAAAATGATAACAAAACACCATATCACCAACTAATCTATATCTTGTAAATAATTTAGTTATTTAATTTATATATTATTAAAATTCAATAAACAAATAATTTTATAACAATAAAAATTATATTAATATATGAATTATTTATTTATTTATTATGGAGGTGTCTTGATTGTCTGTTAGTGTTAAATTATTTCTTTAAACAATCTTTAAGTAAAACATTATTTTTTAAACAAGATTGTAATGTAGAGTGTAATCTAAATCTTTTGTCTCTGTTATTTTTTAATGACATAGTCTAATTTATAGAAGAAATAGCCCTTTTCATCGGAATTCACCAAAATCCAGCAATACAATTTCAAGATTTTTTGTTGTTCAAAATACATTTTTGAATTTGTTGACGGTGTTGGACCCACCAACATGTCAGGGGATCTCCCCGGTAAGAAGTCCTAACTAGACCTCAAACCATTTGGTGTAGGAGTCTCAACAATGGGTTGTACGATCTTGCCTTGACCACGGTTGCGCGCCAAGGCAAGAATAATGTCCTTGTTGGTAGCAAGGGTGTGACCAATGCAACAAGCCAAGGAAGATGTATGAAGGGTTCTAACACACAGAATGGGGAATGAGTGCTCGTCTTAGAAACCTATGGAAATATGCAACTTGAAAGGGAACACATGAGAAAAGATACATCACAAGCTGGAAAGCAAGTTAGCCAACGATCAAAAGTAATGGTTAAACCAACAACACATCTCAATAAGATTCATACATACATATATAGAAAGAGCCCATACATGCATGCGTAAGCAAACAACTACATATATCATTAGAGTAACCAAGATAGTTGAAATACAATAACAACATATGCATTAAACATGTTGGCTTTGTTATATTAAGAAAGTGAAAGTTCCAATCATACACAGAACCATGTACAACTACTAGTCCCGACAACGGAACGTTACAATCACTACCGCCTACTCCTCCAAAGAGATATACTAGCTCTGCATTGTGGAGAAGCCAATGTTCGTTACAATACACTCCAAGATTTCTCTAAGATACACCTATAGGAATCTTGGCTCCCAAAAGCCTATACAATGAGTTATGAGGTTCTATAAATAGCAAAGGGTGGGGTGACTCTTGACATTCCCCTTTGTGACTCTTCAAATACTACATGACTATTACATTCGACTATCGACACTTAGTCTTTCACTTTTACAAGATGTTACATTACAATCTGCATGTGTACCCATGTGAGACAAAATAGGCTTGAGCAAGTGATGCAAGACACTACTACGACTCGGACAACTGTGGGAAGACCAACTCTTCAACATCCTCATGATGGTCGACGGTAGCGAACTAATGCCAAGCTTGGTAGTTCGTGATGGTGTCTACGTGCTCAATGGTGACATCATGTTGAAAGTGTGTTGAATGCGACCTCTTTCCTCCATTGCATCCAGGTACACTGATTTGGAACCATGTCCAACTCGTCTGATAACATGCGCATCATAGTCTTGAGTGCAGACGGACCAACAACATACTGATGCATAATGTCTACATTGATCTCCAAGTGTGTGTTGATGGCTATGCGCATCAACTCGTCAAATTACATGTCCAGATCCAATCGGACTTGGTTCTTGTATTTGCCTCGGTGAGTGTGCCAATGGGTGGGATCACATGCATGCGCACAATGACATCCATGCTATTGAACACCCGTGCATTCGATCGTCAACACCACTCACCCTGTTTACTCTGTGCCAGCTGCTGGGATGGGTCTATAACCTGTATAGTGCAATTTCGTCAGTCTGTGTATGTTGCGCCTCCTGCCGGAACTGTTCTTGCTTTGCTTCCTTCTCTTCTATGTGAAAAACAAGCCAAATCATGTGTACTAAAAGGCAACCAAGCAAGTGAAAGTACAAGCAACCTCCCTACTAGAAGGCAACCGAGCTAGTGAAAGGGAAAGCACGAATTTATCATTGAGTTGGGAGATGTGCCTCCCTAATTTTTTAAGGAAGTCATTGGAGACTTTAGATGTATAAGTAGAGAGGCTTAGGACCTCAGTATTTTTAGTTAGTTAGTCACCAGTGGTCAATTACCAAGAGTTAGCAAGAATTCAAAATTTTGACTATAGAACTAAACCTGTAACAGTTCTTGATGTAATACAATGTTTTTATAATGAAGATGAGTTTTGTTCTGAACCAGCACTGGGTTAACTCAGAGGGCTGAAGCTCTTGGGTTAGGGCTAGACCCTAGCAGCCAAAGCTCCTTTTTATTGTATTGTTAAGTGGCATAGTTTTTTGTTCATCTGTTGAGGTAGTTTGTTTCCATTCCATCAGTAGCATATATGCATGGTTTTATTTTCCATTTACTTCAATAAGTTCATTCCCATTACAACATGATAACATAGATTTCTGGTTTTTTTCATTTACTTAAGTAGTTTCCTATTATTCTGTCTATTTGTTTAAGTAGCTACATTTCCATTACAGCAAGGTAGAATAGCTTAGTTGTGTTTCAGTTTGCTTCATTTGTGATTTTGTTCAATTAGCATGGTAGCAAAGGAAAGATCCACAAGGTTGCCCACAGGTGTCTCAGCCTCACCTCCTTCCTCTGGGACCATGACTTGAGGAAGAAACCCTGCAGCAACCCCAAAAACACAAGGTTTTTGATTTTCACAGGGAGTTTGTTGTTTAACACAATCACTGATCTCATTTCATATCACTTTGTTCTTTTAATGGTCATCTACTCCTTCGCTCTCTTCTTGTCGTTGATCTCCCTCACATCCCTGTCATTCTCCTTCTACATGAAAAGCTGAGCAGAAGTCGTTAATCCACGTTCAAACAGTTTTTAACCGTAGATTGCCTCATACAGCAAAATTGACCAATCATTGGCCGAATTACTTTTAGCATTTGACTTTGTGCACTTTAAATTCCAACCGTCGATCTACCTTAACAGATCCGACGACTATCGCACACCTACTCACCAACTCGCTCGGTCAAATCTCCATCGTAGATCTACCTTGCCAGATCCGACGGCCTTCATGCGATATCACGTGGATATACTGCTTACTGCCCTCTAAACCCTCTCCCCCATTTCTGTACATTCCTTTAATCTCTCCCATCTCCATTATCGATATGTCTCCTGATCTGATGGCCATCGCATCACCCAATCACTTTATTGCCTTAAACTTCCACCGTTGATCTGCCTTGTCTGATCCGATGACTATCGCTTCACCCCGTTGCCAACTAGCTTGGCTGATCTCCGCCCATTTGCCTATCGATTCCACCCATCCATCTCTTGACTTCACCTCCGCGACATAATCTCAACCGTCCATCCTGTTAGTTAACCGTATTCACCCATCTACCTATGTACCCTCCTGCGATCCGATCTCAGCCATTCAATTACCTTTCACCTGCCTGATCCAACAGTTCTTATGCGTTGTTGCTCCCTCACGTCCTTCTTTGACCAATTTTGATCTTCGATCGTTTTTCCGCTTAAGCACAGACTTAGCTTAGTCTCCTTTACTTGCACCTTAGGATAATTTTATGCTCTTTTACTTCTGCAACTTAGATAGTTGGCATTACATTAGTGTTGTTTAGAAATTCTGCTTAGTCTAGCTGTTTCCATGGTTAATTAGGTTATGGTGTTTAGGATTTCATGTTGTTTTCTTCATTTATGCAGTAGAGTAGCTCTCCCTTAGAATAGATTTACTCTCCTTCCATCAAAATCAAGCTTCTTCTAACCCTATATAATTATGGCTTGGAACCCTTAGGGTCTCTTGCTAGATGAGCAATGACAACAGGCAGCACCTTCACTTCTACTTGTGTATATAGCACAGTCACCTCCAAGTTTGTACGAACCCCGGGTTGATAAATAAAGCTGGTAGCCCTAGGAGTTGCAACATTCTTGCTGCAATACCTAGGCTCATCACTTTTTGGCGCCGTTTTCGGGGAGGTGTCAGAGTAGGAGTGATTACTGCTCCTTCTTCTATTTCTAGTCTCTAACTTTCTTTTCTTCTACTTCTAGTCTTCAATTTTCTTCCATTAGTTTATTTCTGGAAAAGTAATCTAGTTTCTTTCTTTCATTTGTCATTTATTTTCTTTCCTTTCCATTCTGCAAGTAGAATTTCAATCATAAAAACAAAAACAAAAAATTCTCCAAATACCAACCCACCCCCCATTTGATCATGTGGTGCAATAAGAGCCACATCACCATTCACTCTTGCAGGTAGAAGAAGAAAATGTCAAATAATGTAGAAGAAATTGATGGAGATGATGACAATGAGGAAGATCCTCTTGGATTTCCCATTCAAGATACTGATGGTAGTGTGCACATGAAGAACGTCCTCCATATTTTCTTCCAAAATTTCATGGTATAAGGATAGAGGATCCAGAAACCTCTCTCTTTGAATTTGAAATTATTTGTAGATCTTATGGTTGCCTATCAAAAGCTCAAAACCTGAGATTGTTTCTAAAAAATTTAAAGGATAGAACTCTTAGATGGTTCATGAGTTTAGGGACTAATTCAATAAGATCATGGAATGATATGCAAAATATATTTCTAGACAAATATAAATATCATGATATTAAAGAAGAAATATTTAGAATGAATCAAAGAGAAGATGAGAGTCTAGAGGATTTAGTAGAGAGGTTCATGTACAATGTTAAGAGGGCAAAACTACATCGTTTAGGACTTGACACACTAAAAACCCTCTTACTTAAAACAAATAGGGATGAATGGATTGATCTCTTTAATATCAAGAGTAAAGGTGATGTATACCAATTATCATTTGAGGAAATATGTGAAACATGCAAACACATATCAAGAGGAAAAGCAAGAGTAGGTAAATCAACATCAAGATCAGTAAGTCAAGCTAAACTTGTAAATTCGTTTGATGATTTTAAAGCATAAATTCTTATCAATCTAACAAAACAAGTAGAAATGTTAAGAATGTGAGATGAAGGAAAAGAAAATGCTAATGTTTGTGTTGCAAAATCACAGAATGTTAGACATTGCCATCATTACTAAGGTTGAAGAAAGTTCATCGGGAGGACAATGGACCAAGTCCATTGCCAAAGCAACAATGTTATGTAGCTCCAAGAGGACCATGGCAGCTTATTCAACCCGATATGATGTAAGAGCCTAACACAGAATTTCAGGCTTATGCACATCCACCTCCAAGTAGTTGGAACACACCTTTTCCTTGGCAACATTGGCCATCACAACCCCAAAACAAATCTTGGGAACAAGGTTGGCAAGGAACTTATGGGATCCATTCACAATATCCTCAATATCCTCAGTATTTTCTTCAATATCCTCCATACCAAACTCCATGTTATCCTTACCATTCAACTCCACCACAACCACAACCCCATCCGCATCCATCTCAAATATACACTCCCACTCAACTACCTATACCACCATTTCCAAACCCACACATTGAATAGCTCAGCCCACTTACAATGCTGAGATACAACACTTCCAAACATCTCCTCTTGAGGTCAATGGTATTCACCATAGCTCAGGAAAAATATTGCAAAATAAAGATTCTCCTGATATCATTGAAGGACAACATACAGAAGAAGAAGATTCAAAAGAGAAGATCAAAGAAACATGGGCTGCATTTGATGAAGATCAGACACCAAAATTAGAGATTAAGAAATATCCCTCATGGTTACCATCAAATCCTCCATATGTTCAAAAGAACACCTAGCAAAAAGAGGAAGATTTGAAGGTCATGAAATAAGGAGACATCCAAGATGATCCAAATCAGCAAGAGGACCAGGGATATCATAACTACATTGAAATATGATTTCAGACAGTCACTAAGTTGCAGCATCACTCTCTTCCTCAAATATGCTTAATCCTTTCAAAGTCAAATAATTTGGGCTTTGAAATCCAGGTACATGTCAAAGCATACATTTCAAACCTCCACATCATCTTGTCTGTCATCTTGATGTGCACCTGGCTCCATGGAAGTATTCTTATACTTGAAAGTTATTTTGTTTTTCAAGTAGGGTGGGGTAGAAAAAGAAAAAGGGAATAAGAAGATCCCTGGGTTAAAACCTTCCTTGAGGCACGCAGACAAATATCTAAGGTGAAAACCTCTCTGAGGCAGCCTAGGTGTCTTTAAAATATATATATATATATATATATATATATATATATATATATATATATATATATATATATATATATATATATTTATATATATTATATATATATATATATATATATTTGCAGGAGGATGAGAAAGACAATCAGGGAGCAAAGAGAAGATCCAAAGGAAGCCCTGCCTCACATATGTTCATCTCCTCCACTCTTTACCATGCATCCCTCCATAAATTCCATTGTTTTTCACTTCATTGCTCTAATTCAGGTGAGAATTGTGTTTTCTATAGGGACCCCTCACCTCATCCATTATCATCATCCCTGCCTTCACACACACTCCTACTCCCTCTATCCATTCAGCAGCATCAGATTTGCAGTCATAGACACGATCAGCAGACAACAGGAGAGGAAGAAAGATGACCATACAGCAGCAGCAACAACATCAGATCTACAGTCAAGAAACCATCAGCAGATAGCAGAGGAGGAAGAAGAATGACCATCACCAACACCTCTGATCTTTGACAACTGCAGCGTGGCATTAAGGCCATGGGTAAGTATCCTGCTCACTCACTCATATGCATCATTTGATCAAAAGTTGTAAAGGTTAAGAGGTAGTTGGTTTGTAAGTAAAAAGATGGTCTGTTTTCTCTAAAACAAAGGGCTAGTGGATTACATACACAGGAAACTATGTTTTCTCAAGAATTTTCTCATTTCCTCTTCAAGCCTCACAAGCAAGATGCTCATCAAGTATATCTCATGTGAGGGTAGATACAATATTGTTTATGGCTACCATTTTAGAATGCTTGAAGAAATAAGATTTGGGGTAGAAACACCAGTTCACCAAAGATTCAATATACCCTATTTTCTGATGCAATCACTCATGGACTCCAGCAGCAAAGTAAAGAAAGGTAATTCCCAACCATTGGATTACCATGGGCTGATCAGAATCCTCATTAAGGATGCCCTCATAAAACCCCAGGATCCCTATAACATGGACAATCTTCAATGACTTACCAACAGAGGATGACATCAGAACCTTCATCTATGGTGTTAGTCCTTCTGTCAGTGAGGAGGCAAAACAAGAAGAAAAAGATACAAAGTTAGATAGGGATGAGGTGGTTAAGGAAGAAACTAATATAAAGAGATGGATGAAGAAGGAACTAATATATAAGATGATGTTGAAGCAAAAGAGAAAGAAGGCATTGAAACAGAAGGGGAAGAAGAAAAGGAGGAGTCATCTAGGGTATCTCGAGAGGTCCCTGAGTAGAAGGCAACAATTGCCATCATTGCTCTCAGCACACCAGTCAAGCAAAAAAGGAAAAGAAGGAGACAAACCCCTCTACATTACAGAACAAGAAAGAGCAACAAGAAGAAAAAAAAAGCTAAGTGGCTTTAGGGACAGAGAAGCAGCTGAACAATCAAATATCATGGCCCTAATCAACACCCATAATCTAATTGCAAATTATTCTCAGTTGGCACTTAGATATCTTGTTGCCCAAGGGCAAGCAAGTACACATTTTGAGGATATGTTTAGGCTACTAAGAAATGATAATATACATGCCTGCTAAAGGAGATGGAAAACACTGCCACATAGCTTGAAGATCAAAGAATGTCAGTGGGAAGAAGGAGAAAGGAAAGCAGGTTGCTATAAACAAGAAGAAAAGACCACAACAGAAGCATAAGATGTCAAAGAGGCTACCAGAGCCACTAAGTTGCTCAGAGGATGAGCAACACTTTCATTAGAGGGGTGATGATGAGCCTCATCATTGAGTAATTATATGGGCCTTAATTGGCCTTAATTCACCTCCTAGCTTAGCCAAACCAACTATTCTCACAACTTATTGCATACTTTTGATTATATTTTGTTTATGAGATGAGTAGAGTTGGATATTTTGCTTTGTGGTCTAATGTGCATGTAATGCACGAATAAAGGATAAAAGCAAGGTAAATGCAGGGATAAAAAGATAAAAGTAAGAAACTATGGTAAAAGACCTTGGTAAAAACTCGAATGGGACAAGGGAGAGGAATTACAGGAGGTAAATCCTCCTCATTTACTGCCCCTCCATTCGAATATCCCTCCATTAGCTGAAAGTACAAACAACCAAGCAAGTGAAGGTGCAAACAACCAAATCAAGAGTACTAGAAGGCAACCAAGCAAGTGAGAGTGCAAAACAGGCCAAATAATGTGTACTAGAAGGTATCCAAGCAAGTGAAAGTACAAGCAACCTCCCTACTAGAAGGCAGCCGAGCTAGTGAAAGGGAAAACATGAGTTGATCATTGAGTTGGGAGCTATGCCTCCCTGATTTTTGAAGGAAGTCATTGGAGACTTTAAATGTATAAGTAGTGAGGCTTAGGGCCTCAGTTTTTTTAATTACTTAGTCACCAGTAGTCATTACCAAGAGTTAGCAAGAATTCGAAATTTTGACTGTATAACTACACATGTAACAATTCTTGATGTAATACAATGTTTTTATAATGAAGATGAGTTTTGTTCTAAGCCAGCACTGAGTTAACTCAGAGGGCTGAAGCTCTTGGGTTAGGGTCCAACCCTAGTAGCCAAGGATCCTCTTTATCATACTGTTAAGTAGCATATGTTTCTGTTCATCTCTTGAAGTAGTTTGTTTCCATTACAACAGTAGCATAGATGCATGGTTTGATTGTTCATTTACTTTAGTAAGTTCATTCCCATTACAACATGATAACATAGATTTCTGGTTCTTCTCATTTACTTAAGTAGTTTCCTGCTTTTTTGTCTATTTGTTTAAGTAGTTTCATTTCCATTACAGTAGGGTAGAACATAGTAGTTGTGTTTTAGTTTGTTTCATTTATGCTTTCGTTCAATTAGCATGGTAGCAAAGGAAAGATCCACAAGGTTGCCCACAAGTGTCTCGGCCTCACCTCCTCCCTCTGGGACCATGACGTGAGGAAGAAGCCCTGCAGCAACCCCAAAAACACAGGGTTTTGGTTTTCACAGGGAGTTTGTTGTTTAACACAGTCACTGAACTCATTTCATATTACTCTGTTCCTTTAATGGTCATCTTTTCCTTCGCTCTCTTCCCATCATTTGATCTCCATCACATCCCTGTCATTCTCCTTTAGCATGAAAAGTTGAGTAGAAGCTATTAATCCACGTTCAAACAATTTTTAACTTTAGATCACCTCACACAACAAAATTGACCAATCACTGCCTGGATTCACTTTTCACGTATGACTTTGTGCACTTTAAATCCCAACCACTGATCTACCTTGACAAATCCGATGGCTATCGCACACCCACTCACCAACCCGCTCGATCAAATATCCACCTTAGATATGCCTTGCCAGATCTGATGGCCTTTGCGCAATATCGCGTGGATTTCTGTCCGATCGTTATTCGCTCGAGGGCACGCGAAATGAGTGGTTTCTCTGTGATACATATCGCCCGGGGAGGCTAATCGCGTAAAATTTTAGGAAACCACTTACAGCTTTGAGGGCACGTGATATACTGCTTACTACCCTCTAAACCCGCTCCCCCATTTCTGCACGTTCCTTTAACTGCTCCCATCTACACCGTCGATCTGTCGCCTGATCTAACGACGATCACATCACTCGATCACTTTATCGGCTTAGACTTCCACCGTCGATCTGCCTCATCTGATTCGATGGTTGTCGCTTCACTCAACCGCCAACTGGCTTGGCCGATATCCGTCGTCCATCTACCGATTGATTATGCCCGTCCATCTCTTAACTTCCCCTCCGTGACATAATCTCAACCATCCATCCTGTTAGTTAACCTTGTTCACCCATCTACCTACGTACCCTCCTGCGATCTGATCTCAATCGTTCAATTGCCTTTCACCCGCCTAATCCAATCGTTCTTATGCGTTGTTTCTCCCTCACGTCGTCCTTTGACCAATTTTGATCTCCGACCATTTTTCCGCTTAAGCACAGACCTAGCTTAGTCTCCTTTGCTTGCACCTTAGGTTAATTTTATGCTCTTTTACTTCTGCAACTTAGATAGTTGGTATTAGATTAATGTTGTTTAGCAATTCTGCTTAGTCTAGTTATTCCATGGTTAATTAGGTTATGGTGTGATTTAGGATTGCATGTTGTTTTCTTCATTTCTGCAGTAGAGTAGCTCTCCCTTAGAATATATTTGCTCTCCTTCCATCAAAATAAAGCTTCTTCTAACCCTATAAAAGTCTGGCTTGGAACCTCTGGGGTCTCTTGCCAGATGAGCAGTGACAACAGGAAGTACCTTCACTTCTACTTGTGTATATAGCACAGTCACCAATTTTGTACGAACCCCAGGTTGATAAGTAAAGCTGGTAGCCCTAGGAGTTGCAACATTCTTGCTGCAATACCTAGGCTCATCAGAAAGTAGAGCCTTCACTTCTAGAAATGTGCATTTATGTCCGGGCAAGGCAAGGTCCAGAACAAGACAACCCAGACCCGCCTACGGGTGACTGAAAACATGAAAGGATTTGAATGCATGGCAAGACTGAGTGTAAGCAAGAGTGAATGATCATGCATGCGAACAATGAATGCAGGATTCATAAAACGAGAATGCATGCATGTGTGTGAAAAGAGTCGTCGCAATGATGACCATCAGTGAAAAACAGTGTCATGCATGCAACAACAGTGAGATGCAGAAAAAATTGAAAAGATGCTTCTACAACATAATATACATTAAAACGACAACATGCGTTCAACAAAACCAAGCAAACAACATTTATACAAAGCAAAATACAAAAAGCGATAGAAAAGCAACAAATGACATGAAAAGTAGACTTACCTGGAAGCAACTGATTTGAATGTGTTGAAGAATCCTAGATGTGTCGTGGGATGTCAGATTTGCAAGAACGATGTAAGGAATGAACTCTGCAGCATCCAACAAATGAGTTTTGATAGGATATAGGTTATAACGCGTATGCCACAAATCTAGGACAAAGCGACACTTGGAGGGAAGTTTCTAAAATTATCTTTGCATGTAACCTCAAGATGCTAAAAATAGATCCCTAAAATTTAGGGATGCCTTTTGCATGTTGCTTTTTGCTATTTCGGGAAGAAGCAACCCATGCATGCAAATCAAGATTTCTTAGTCCTGAAAGGGAACCGGTCAACCTGAAGGCACATGCAATAATCTACAAGCCTGGGAAAGGGATTTGCACAGTTTCTGGGTTGAGCAGGGCTGGTTTTCCCTCACGCATTGTGCAATTTATGGAGGGAAGGTTAGTTCCCCTCCAGAATTGCGTGATTTTCTAAGTGAACATCTCATCCAGAAAATTACTTAAGTCTGGCCTGGCAGCCTGTGATGGGAGACAAACAATTTGACATGCACAGGCTGAAAGCCAATGAAACTCAGTTGAAGTCTATGTACTTGAAAATACAAGACATGCTGCTAAGGATGGTTGGTAGGAGGGCTCCAAAACGAAGCTAAGGCAAAATTTTGGAGGGTGGTTGTACCCGCTACAACACTTGGCAACACACTGGTAGAACTCCAGCTCTCTGAATGAACCTTGTTTTATGAAAAGCAAGTCTAACACCTCCGTAAGTTGTTGGAAATAATACTGAGAGGGGGGGGTGAATCAATATTATCAAATCAATAACTTTTTCATTTCCATACTTAGATTTATATACACTACTTCTGTTAAGGGAACCCGCATGTACACGCAACTATGTCTAATGCAACTAGTGTATATCTAGTAAACTTATGATTCAGTTAATCTGTTAAAAGTTGATCTTTAATCAATGCATCAGAATTTCATTAACCATATGAACAGTAAACAAGTGCAGTAAAACAGAACAGATCATCACACACAAGAAACACACATGAACACCTTGATGTAAGGTGGAAACCCAATGTGGGTGAAAACCACCTGCCGCAATTCGTCTCTATCTTTCTTTAATAAGAAACTTCTTTTTATAACATTTTTGTACTGGTGCAGTCTTATACCAGTACGCAGGCTTCTACCTGCAGAAGGCTACAACCTTCTCTCGTTCTCCAACTTCTCTTGGAAGGGAGCTACAGCCCCCTTAGCTTTTGTATTAGCTGATATACCAGTAAATAGGTGCTAACCTACAGAAGGCTACAACCTTCTCTTTTCTTCCAGGGACCACATTTCATAAACTTCCAGATTGGATCCATAAGTAACATCAATCAAACATCAAATATATCTGCATCAACAAATCCCCTTTACACCAACCAAAACTGAATCAAACAATCACTTCTCTGAACGTTGTAACCAGAATACAGTAACAGTAACCAAACTGCAATCCCAAACCCAAAATACTACAGCAGAAGTAGCTAAAATATATTTAATGAGATGTACGCTACTTCAAGATGAAGAACCTGCGTGCATACGCTTTTTTATTGAGGCAAACTAGTGTATACGCTGTTTTGAATTACTGAACCAGTGTGTATACACGCTTTTGCTGTGCCGAACCTGCGTACAAATCTATAAAAGACAATTTTCCCTTTTCAAAGATTCAAACATTAGTTATACCCAGATTATCAGATTTATAGATCAAGTCATACGCCAAATATAACAGATCAAATCACACAAAGATACTACTATTCAAGCCTTGAGACCTTGACCCATCAATAGAACTTATCCTTCTTCTAGCACTCAGGTTCCTCCTTGATTCAGATCCAGCTATGCACCATAACCTAATGACTAGTATTCTAGATCTTGCTCTTCATAAGATATTCAATCCTTCAGTGAGTGCCTTTGCCTAATGATCTCCTTCCCCTTTTATAGTCTTAGGCCTTACTCAATACCATGGTCCAAAATCACTTAGAACCAATACCTGGGTTCAATACTTCGGACAAGATACCATGGTGCAAAACCATAGGTCCAAATACCAAGGACCAAATACCATGGACTAAAAGTAAGTTTTCCCACATGTATGTGCTTTTCCATGCATGAAAGTGTGTGTATACGCATACGCGACTTTTGATCGGCGATCCCAAGTGTATATGCGGCTTGGTTAAGAGGAAACTGTGTATATATCTTTTTCTTTTATTCCGAGAGCCTGAATTGTGATCTGTCATCTGAGTGAGTTGCCATCAAGGACAACACCTGTGTCATAGTGCCAAACTTGTGTCATAATGCCAACAATCTCCCCCTTTGGACTTGATGGCAACCCTAAGTCACTCTAAGTCACTCTCCCCCTTTGTCATCAAGGGCAAAGGGTGATGCTCCTCATGAGTACATGCTGAAATCTTCTGCTCTACTGTGTTGTCCATGCTCCCCCTGACTGTAGGCAAGGTTTGCAAAAAGATGTTCTACAAGAAATAACATGACTCTGTAAATGACCTTCCTATCACCAAAGACTCATACATACATCCATCTCCCAACCAAGTGGGGATATACCAATATTGACCAATCCACCCAACCAAGTGGGGATACACCAAAAGTTTACACATGAGAGAACATTACATCATCCATCCCAGGAATAGTGGGGAAACCAAAATAGGCCGTTACATAACCTTGATAATAAAAGAAATACATGATATAGAAACTAAATATCTAAGACAAGACTATGATAGTCATCAACAACTAACATCAGCAGCATCTGTCAATCATTATTCAGACCAGCAACCATGTTCTCCCTCAATACCTGTTCCACCTGAAACCAAAAACAAATTGTGAAATTGAACCAAGATCTTCTAAGATAATGCCAAAAATGCATCATTAGAAGTATATGCTCCCCCTGAACCTGTGCCAGATGGTCTCTGTCAGACCCATGTCAGACTCTGTTCATCCTAAGTCTGCCCACTATTTTTCTTCAAATCAACATATACGCGACTATATCCACAGAAATAGGCATATGTACGCGGATGCTCCTCATGAAACTCATGTACAACCATTTTTCTCTGAAACAGATAAGTTTAAACAACAAGATGATGCATCAACTACTCCCAGCTTCTTTCTGAGGTATTCAAATGTCTCCTTGGGCAGTGGTTCAGTGAATATATCAACAACCTGTTCCTTGGAGGGAACATACTCCAATTTGACCTTTTGTTCAAGCACTTGTTCCCGGAGAAAATGATATTTGATAGCTATGTGCTTGGTCTTTGACTACATGAATGGATTCTTTGAAATACTAATTGCACTTGTATTATCACATAAAATGGAGATAGGTGGAGTACAAATGATTTGAAAGTCTTGCAAAGTTTGCATCATCCAAAGGAGTTGAGTGCAGCAAGATGCAACAACCACATATTCTGTTTCAGTTGTAGATAATGCAATTGAACTTTGTTTCTTGCTGAACCAAGATACTAATCTAGAACCCATAAAGAATGCAACAACACTAGTGCTTTTTCTTTCATCCACGCTTCCTGCCCAATCTGCATCTGTATATGCATGAAGTGTGAGATTTGTATCTCTAGGATACCATAAGCCATAGATTTGTGTTCCTTGAAGATATTTGAAAATCCTTTTAACCGCCTGAAGATGTGCTTCTTTTGGATTTGCTTGGAATCTTCCAACTATTCCCACTGCATGCATGATGTCTGGTAGGGTACCTGTCAGATAGAGTAGACTACCAATCATGGATCTATAGGTTGGTTGATGTATTGTTGCTGAATCATCATTTGCGCTGAGGCTGCATCCTGTTACGATAGGAGTACAAACTGGTTTCGAATCTTCCATGCCATATTTCTTCAAGATCTGCTTGAGGTACTTGGTTTGTGATAGAAAGATACCGCCTTTGCTTTGTTGGACTTGTAAACCAAGAAAATATGTGAGCTCACCAAGCAGGGACATTTCAAATTCTTTTTGCATCACCAAAGCAAAGTTTTTGACTCATGGCTTTTTCATGCTACTAAGATGATTTCCTCAACATACACAACAAGTATTAGCAATTATCATTATCAATTTTTATATATAGATTGCTATCACTAACTTTAAAACTTGTTGATGGAGATATTTGTCCCGACGATAATCAAGCCCTGGAGCCTCTTAAGACCATAGAGTGCCTTCTTAAGTCTGCATACAAGTTTTGGATCATTTCCAAGGATGAATCCATCTGGTTGCTCAATATACACTTTCTTCTTCTAAATCTCCATTTAAAAAGGCAGATTTCACATCCATTTGATATACTTTGAACTTCTAAAAGCTAGAAAGAGCAAGGAACATTCTTATGGCTTCAAGTCTAGCAATTGGTGCAAAAGTTTCTTCAAAGTCTATACCTTCTTGTTAAGCATACCCTTCACAAACTAGTTTGGCCTTGTTTCTAATAACATCTCCATTTTTGTTCAGCTTGTTTTTGAATATCCATTTGGTCCCTATGACATTCTTATGATTAGGTCTAGGAACCAAGTCCCAAGTGTTATTCTTTTCAATCTGCTCAGGTTCTTCATCCATGGCCTTGACCCAACATTCATCTTTGCATGCTTCACTTACATTTCATGGTTCAACGAAGGAGAGCAATGCTAGATAGCTTGAAGCTTCTGTTAGAGTTCTTCTTGTTTGAACACTTGCCTCTTTCTGCCCCAAAACTTGAGTCTCTGGATGGTTCTTTTGAACATACCTGGATGGAGTCTTTTCTTCTATTCTTATCTGATCTTTTGGTGCCTCATAAATTTCTTCTTCAACATTAGTCTAATCTGATGTTGAAGGATAGTCTTCTTTGTCTTCAAAAGCTTTGGTTTTTATCTGTTTTGAATTGTTGCCTTCTTCATCAACCACCACATCAATACTTTCAACAATTTTTCCAAGTCTTTTATTGTAACGCTTATATCCTTTACTTTGAGAAGAGTAACCAAGGAGAATGCCTTTATCTGCTCTAGGTTCAAACTTGCCAAGATTTTCATCAGCCCTTTTGATGTAACATTTTCTTCCAAAAAAATTGAAGTATTTTACTGTAGAAGTCTTGCCATACCAAAGTTCATGAGGAGTTTGAGTGATGTTTACCCGAACATTTGTTTTGTTGAGAATAGTAATAGCTGCAAATGTAGCTTCACCCAGAAGGTTACAGGAGTTCTAGATTCATCAAGCATAGCAGGAGCCATTTGTTGAACCATTATGTTCATCCTTTCCACTACTCCATTTTGCTGAGGAGTCCTTGCAGTAGAGAATTCCCTTCTTATTGCATGTTCTTCACAAAATTCGAAAAAATCATCAAAGCTAGATTCCCCTCCTCGATCAGACTTGAGGCATTTGATTCTGATATCTGATTCATTTTCAACCAAGGCTTTGAAAGCTTTGAACTTTTCAAAAGCTTCGTTTTTATGCTTCAGATTCCTATCCAACACATCCTGGAAAAATCGTCAATGAACAATATAAAGTATTCTTCTCCTCGAGGTTACTTTTTCCTTGATGGACCACATAAATCAGTATGGACAAGTTCAAGTGGTTTACTAGCTGATCCTTCCTTCTCAGGGAAATTAGTTCTGGTTTGCTTACCAAACTGACATGATTTGCATATTGTATTGTTTGGAATTCTGATGTCTGGGAAATCACGAACTTCCTGATATTTGCATGCTTTCCTTATCTAAGAGAAGCTTAGATGCCCCAATCCTCTGTGCCACAACCAGTGTTCATCATTCTTGCTTAGATAGCATTGTTGTTGTCCTCCCTTGAGTATGTATAAATTATTTGGAGTTCTTATGCCTTTGATCATTGTTTCTCTTGTATCAAGTTCATGAACAATACATCCATTTGATCGAAATATTACCTCATTTCCTTGATCACACATTTGGCTAACACTCAATAGATTATGCTTTAAACCATCAACATACATAACATTTGCATCTTTGACTTTTTCTTTCAAAAGAACAGAATCTTTACCTTTCATGAGTGCAGATATATCATTTCCAAATGAGACCTTCCTTTCCTTTTCTAAGGCACTATATGACTGAAGTTTTTCTTTATTACCTGTCATATGTTTCGAACATCCACTGTCAATGTACCATTGATTTTCTTGTCCTTCTGCATATAAGGCTATACCATATCTTTCTAGTTGTGGTTCTTTCTTTCTCCATGTTTTGGGACCCAATGAAGGTTGCTCCTTTTGATATGTTTGCCAAAACTTACTCTTGCATTCAGAATCTCCATGACCAAAGTTGTTGCAAATAGAGCATTCTATTTCATTTTCAAGAATAGAAAATTTATTGTAGGTCCTCTTCATGATCCCAGTAACACTCCTTTGATTTCGTGCTTCTCGATTCATGCTGGTCTTGTAAGCAAACACATTGAGCAGCTTTGTGTCCAAAGTTATGACATGAAAAACATTGGCCATTAAAGAAATTCCTGCGATTATCAAATCTACCGTCTAGGTAATTATAGTTTCCATTGACATTCATTCTTGAGGCAAATTGAGAATGATTTACCTGTGGTTGGTTGTAGCTTTTGTTCATCCTTGAAGTAGATTGACCCCGATTTACTTGGTGATCTGTTTTATGCCTTTGCTGACGATTGTCAACCTGTTCACTTCTCCTTGCTGCATCAAGATAACTTTTGGATATGGATGGCTTCTGTGCTTGAGATGCTTCTTCAATATATTCAAGACCTATCTTGATTAGAGGAGAACGCTGCACTTTGATAATCTCATCTAAAGTTTCAGATCCTTTAGCAAATCTAAGATTAAGAGCTTTTGTTTTATCAATATCTTTTCTAGGTCCCACAATTTCACATTCTAAATTTTCATTGTGTTTTTCCCTTTCAGCGAGTTGGAATGTCAAAGTATCTATGATCATATTATTTTCTTCTAAACAAATTTTAAGTTTAGCAATTTCTTCATAGAGATCATCTTCATCTGTAGCATCCAAGAAATCATCATCTTCAAAAGCCATCAAAAGTCTATAATCATTACCATGTTCATATTCATCGCTATTTGAAATTCCATCATTGTCTTGATGTGTATAATAGCTCTTCCTACTTACATTCTGTTTTCTGTTCCATTTAACTGGTTCCTTACCTTTATCAAGCTTATCTTTATGAGGACATTTGGCTACATAGTGACCGACTCTCCCACAAGCAAAACATTTGAAAGGTAGCTTACCTCTGAATCTCCCAGAACCTCGTTGAAGGTTCTTGACAAAGTTTGATTCTTCCTCTTCTTCTGATGTATGCCCTGACTCATTATATTCTCCTTTTCTTGAAGCTTTGAATGCATCTTCTCTCATGTCTGGTGGTCCCCCTTTTCTCATTTCGAAAGCAGTTAGGATTCTGTGCAGCTGAGACATAGTAATACTCTGAAGATTCTGCTTTTCTTCTATGGCAGAAACCTTTGATTCAAACTTAGAATACAAAGATCTTAGAAATTTTTCAACTGAAGTAACTTCTTTTATTTTTTCACCCAAGTTTTTCATGTGATTAACAATCTCATCTATACGTAAGAAATAATTAGCCACACTTTCATCATTGTGCATTCTGAGAGTTTCATATTGAATTCTGAGAGATTGTAGTTGTGCATGTTTTACCTAATCGTTTCCTTCATAGATTAGAATGATCTTGTCCCATATTTCTTTGGCAATTTTGAGCTACATAACCTTGACAAATTCTGATTGAGATAGACTCCCCAATAGAGTATTGACAGCCTTTACATTTGTTTCATACTGCTTTTTACCAGCTGTATCTATAGGAGTTGCTGATGGGAATGTGCATCCTCCTTCCATGATATCCAAAACTTCTGCACCAAGAGATTGAAGATAGGTCGTGGTTCTTACCTTCCAATAGACGAAGTTGCTCCCATCAAAGATTGGTGGCCTGATGGATGCCTCCTTTTCGTAGTTTCTCATGGTGATAGATCTTCCTTTAAGCGATTAAGCTTCTTCTGAAGGACCTGCTATGATACCAATTGTTGGAAATAATACTGAGAGGGGGGGTGAACCAGTATTATCAAGTCAAATAATTTTTCATTTTCAAACTTAGATATACGCTACTTCATATATCTAAACCAGGGTATACACGCAACTGTGTCTACAAAAACTAGCGTATATTCAGTAAACTTAAGATTTAATTAATATATTTGATCTTTAATCAGTGCATCTAAACTTCATTAACCATAAGGACAGTAAATAGGTGCAGTAAACAAAACATATCATAACACATGTGAACACAAGATATAAGGTGGAAACCCAATGTAGGTGAAAACCACCTGTTGTAATGCTTCTCTATCTTCTTGTTAATAAGAAACTTCTTTTTACAATATTTTTGTACTGGTGCAGTATTATACCAGTACGCAGGCTTCTACCTGTAGAAGGCTACAACCTTCTCTCATTCTCCAACTTCTCCTGGAAGGGAGCTACAACCCCCTTAGCTCTTGCACTAGTTGATGTACTAGTATGTAGGTGCTGACCTACAGAAGGCTACAACCTTCTCTTTTCTTCCAGGGACCACGTTTCATAAATTTTTAGACTAGTTCCATAAGTAACATCAATCAAACATCAAATATATCTGCATCAACTAATCCCCTTTGCACCAACCAAAACTGAATCAATCAATCACTTCTCTGAATGTTGTAACCAGAATACAGTAACCAGACACCAATCTTGAACCCAGAATACTGCAACAATAAACATAAGTAGCTAAAATATATTTTATGAGACGTACGCTACTTCAAGATGAAGAACCTGTGTGCATATGCTTTTGTATTAAGGCAAACCAACGCATACACTGTTTTGAATTACCTAACTAGTGTGTATACGCTTCTTTGCTGTGCCAAACCTGCGTACAAATCTATAAAAGATAATTTATCCCTTTCAATTATTCAGACATCAATTATACCTAGATTATCAAATTTATAGATCAAGTCATGTGCCAAATATAACAGATCAAAATTACACAAAGATACTAAAATTCAAGCCTTAAGATCTTAACCCATCAATAGAACTTATCCTTCTTCTAGCGCTCAAGTTCCTCCTTGGTTCAGATCCAGTTATGCACCATAACTCAATGACCAGTATTCTAGATCTTGCTCTTCATAAGATATTCAATCCTTGAGTGAATGCCTTTGCCTAATGATCTCCTTCCCCTTTTATAGTCTTAGGCCTTACTCAATACGATGGTCTAAAACCACTTAGAACCAATACTTAGGACCCAATACCTGGGTTCAATACTTCAGACGGAATACCATGGTCCAAAAACCATAGGTCCAAATACTAGGGACTAGATACCATGGACTAAAACAAGTTTTCCCACATGTATGCGCTTTTCCTTGCATGAAAGTGTGTGCATACACATACGCTTCTTTTGATCAATGATCCCGCTTGTATACGCGCCTTGGTTAAGTGGAACCTGCGTATATCTTAATTTCCTTTATTCTGAGAACCTGAACTGTGATCTGTCATCTGAGTGAGTTGTCATCAAGGACAACACCTGTGTCATAGTACCAAACCTATGTCATAATGCCAACAGTATGGAAGGCGACACTGCTAGCTCACGCGAAGATCTCGTCCTTGGTGAAGCCACCCGATGGTGTATGGTTGTGGATGTGTTGTGGTTGGTAAGCCCGGCCGCTTCACGACCTCTGTCAAAATGAGATTCTTTTGGCTCCCGCTGTCGACAATGAACTATAGCGGGGAACCCTTTACCCACATCTCGGAGTGGAAGAGACGCTCCTCCTCCTCTGGATCTTTTGGTTCCTCCTTCTGGATCTTCGTGGTGGTAATAGTGGCGTTGGGCTCCACATCGATAATCTGCTTCCCTTTGTCATTCCTCTTGTTGAGTTTTGACTCAGAGTCAGAACATGCATCTGATTTTGAAACTTTTAGCTCGGCCACCAGTGACTGCTTGGCCCGACACTCACTTGTGTTATGAGTGGAGATCTTATGGAACTCACACCACTTTCCCGTGTCCTTTTTCGTCTTCGCGGCATTGTTCTTTGCTTGCAGCTTTGGCGGGTTGTCTTGGGCCACCCCGCCTTTGCTTTGTACTTTCTTCTGCAATTTGGGGGCACCTTTCCCTTGCTTCAGATTCGCAGATCCAAAGTCTCGCTTCTTCTGTTTAAACTTTTTCTCGACCTTGACGACATATCGGTATGTCGTGCCAAGCGAGGAGATGTTCAGGAATTCTATTTCTTCCTGGATGTACTTATGTAGGCAGCCACGGTATTTGAGTACCAAATGCTGCTCTGAATCCTTGATACCCAACTTTGTGCGAAGGGCATGGAAAATATTGATAAACTCTATCACGTCTTGGTCCCTTCCCTGCCACAGCGTTGTCCACTTTATGTATTGATCCTCATAGCTTCCGACAGGGTAGTACTTGATGTGGGAGCAGCCAGCAACAAAGCAAGCAAACTGGACCAAAGGATCAGAACAAAAGAAAAGCGTGATTTAAAGCAGAAAAATAGATTTAAAAAGGATAAAGCAGATTTAAAGCATGCATGCATGAATCTTTTGTGGATAAAATAAGGAGAGGATAGGATTGATCCTTCCTAAAATTCTTATATAATGGTAATACCATAGGGGTGTAAGGATGTCTTTTGTGAAGAAAATTGTGATTGGGCAAGATGTAGCCCAGCGTGAATTCGGTTTTAAGGCTGAAAGGCCTTAATTTTGTAATTGTTTTATATAAATTATGAAAACCTGTTCGAGTGTTATTGTATATGCATGTGTTGTGAGCTTGTCTATCACCATCGATCATTTCAGGGTCGATGGCGATCTATATATATTGTTTACCTGTTATATGTGATTGTTCTGTTGATGGCGGAATTTATTAAACTGCGTGATAAATTGTTACCGAGTTTGGCTGGAGAATGAAGATCCACGTTTTAAAAGTTAAATCGCTTCCATTTAGGCTTGTGGGCCCATAACCCACAGGTCGAGGATCAAGATTTTTTAAAGGAATTGGGATTTTGGGCAACCCCCAAATTCTCAGTTTCATCAGTTGGTATCAGAGCAGCAAAAGATTCTGCGGAAGGAGGTACAGTTCTTAATGAAGTATGAATATGTATGGTCTTTATATTTTGTGTAGGTAGCGGTAGCGGAAGGTGAGAAGATTTGAAGCAACCTAGAGGATGCCAAAAGACCGAGTGCGGAGGGCTTGGTGAGGTATCGTGTAACAGAGGAGGCTGTTACTGCAGAGGTTGGTTGCAGCTCACAAAGTTCTAGTGAAGGAATGCAGTGGATAAAATTTCTAAAGACCAGGAGAAGCATATGACCAGGAGGTCATAAATTTTTGTGCCTCGGGAGTCTGATGCGGGAGCAGCCAGCAACAAAGCAAGAAAACTGGACAAAAGGATCAGAACAAAAGAAAAGCGTGATTTAAAGCAGAAAAATAGATTTAAAAAGGATAAAGCAGATTTAAAGCATGCATGCATGAATCTTTTGTGGAGAAAATAAGGAGAGGATAGGATTGATCCTTCCTAAAATTCTTATATAATGGTAATACCATAGGGGTGTAAGGATATCTTTTGTGAAGAAAATTGTGAGTGGGCAAGATGTAGCCCAGCGTGAATTTGGTTTTAAGGTTGAAAGGCCTTAATTTTGTAATTGTTTTATATAAATTATGAAAACCTGTTCGAGTGTTATTGTATATGCATGTGTTGTGAGCTTGTCTATCACCATCGATCATTTCAGGGTCGATGG
>APFE030733443.1:54135-76680 GCA_000404065.3 Pinus taeda | reverse complement strand
CTTTTGAAGTTCCCTTCCTTTCCACATTTCTATCACACCACCTTTACAGGTTTTCCTAGAGATTTATATCTCCCTCTTGATTTAGATCTCCCACTCGATGACTTATTTTTGTTTCTGTTGTGGAACCATCCTCATACAGACAAGGCATCACCATTCTGGCTCTCCATATTTTTCCGTCTCATCTCCTCTGTCAACAAGGATGAGACTATTTCATCAAAAAGCAAGGCAGTTGCATTGCTACCTATTGCAATAACCAGACTATCCCATGAATCTGGTAGAGAACACACCAAACTGATGCACTTACTTCATCTGAAATATTAATATCAACAGATAATAACTGACTTACCACAATATTAAACGCATTCACATGCTCTATCACCGAGTCTCCATCTTTCATCCTCAGGTTATACAGCTTTTTCCGCAGGAACAGTTTATTTACCAGAGACTTAGATTGGTACAAAGTCCCTAACTGTCCCATAAAGCCTTCGCCGTAGCTTCCCCTGATACATTCAACAATACTGAATCTGAGACACACAATCGTATTGTGCTCTTTGCCTTCCGATCCAACTTCTTCCATTCTTCATCGGTCACTCCCGTTGGTTTAGTACCCGGCTCTACCGCGATCCACTGATCTTTATCCACCAATAGATCCTCCATCTTGAGTTTCCACAACTCAAAACTCTGATCATTGAACTTCTCAATCTCTATCTTTCCGCTGCTCGCCATCTTCTTTCACCACCAGAATCGAGCTCGCAGATCTCCCACTGAACAGGGTCTACCACAGGCCCAAGCGAAACCCCTCAGCAACAAAGGCGTCCCCTTGAAGCCAAAACAGCTCTGATACCAAATGTAGGCTTTAACCCCGTACAGAAATTACCTGCATACGAATTCTAAATCACAGGAAAAATAAAAATGCGAGAGCATAACACATAAAACAGATAGACACAGAGATTTCCCACTGGATCTCAAAACTGAGACTACCAGCTTGATTTTTCATTATATTCCTTTCAATGCTACAATACATATTTATGCATGCCGAAGCATCCAATACCATGGACCGAAAACCATCGCGTCCAAAACCATGGACCGAAAACCATAGGTAGGTTTCCCCAACCTAATATAGGGTCCAAAAAAAAATTCTCGGTGCGCTGCCCCTAACCCCGTAGAGGGGAGCTACCCGCCCCCCTCAAACCCCCCGGACAGGGGGGGCTGCCGCCCCCCCTATGACCCCCCCGCGTGACATCGGCGCAACGAAGGCGAGGCTCCGCCCCCCCTCCAACCCCCCGGTTCACTACGTAGGTTAGTCGTGGAAAGAATATAACACAACCCAACCATGATAGCTATTGTTGATCTGTCATTGTTTGTGACTAGACCCACTCTAGGGTTAGAGGGGTTGCCTCTGTCCGTAGAGGGAACACTTTCCTACATCACAAATTGGCGACTCCACTGGGGAGTCTGTCCTATGTTCTTATTTTTTCTTTTGTTTTGATTTTGATTTGGTCTCTCTTTGTTTTTGGGATTTAATTATCAGTCTCTTGGGTCACCTAGATTGATATGGGAGGTCCCTTTATTGTCTACTAGATTGGTTGGCTTTTGTTTGGGAGTGTTTGGCTCATTTGCCGTTGTTTTTTACATCATCGCGAAACATACTTTGATAGTCTCACTGACGTCGTGCTCACTCTTTTGTAAAATCCTGTGCGTCGCTGAATAACGTCACACAGTCGCGACGACCTCTGAAAACGGTCCATCGCGAGAAAGACGTGTTCTTCCATGACGACATCGCCCTATTGCTACAGCTAGCTGCTTATCAGCGCTAGTTGCTAGTGTTGTCCTCATGAAAATACCTGTAGAATTGATTTTCTCAATTCTGCCTCCTAAGTTTGCCAGTCCTCTTGATCCCTTGCCTTTTTCTCTTGCTCAGTAATTTGATTTTCATTGTTTATGGTCAAGGCACTCTTTCTTTGGCTTTATTGAATGAATCTTGCCTTTTTGCCCATGTGACCTAGTTCATTATTTCAATTTTCTTGAATCAATTGTCTTGGTTGCTGGTTTGCTCAAGATTTGTTTACAACTTTCCTTTTGGTTTGATTGATTCTTCCTCATTCTTTGTTTCTAGTTGATTTTTAGTGGCAATTATTGAACTAATCTTTAGTATTGATTCGATCTCTTTTCACTACCGAACATAGATCACGATTGTTTGGATCAATCCGTTCTTTCACACTTGCTTGTTTGCTTCTTTGCATTTAAAAAATAAAAAATCAAAGGGTTGTATTCATTTAGTGTGCGAAAGTGAAAGCAAATTTGCATTTCAAGGTTGCATATTGGAAAGCAAATGATAAAATCTCTCATTAGTAGTACCCATGCACTATAGGAATTGATGTCTATATGGATTGTGTGATTTTGTTTGCTCATCTTGGTTTTCTTGGTTTGGGAATGATCTCTCTACCCTCCTGTAGGTAGGTGTTCGTTGAAGTAAAAGGATATTTCGTTCATTCTAGCTGCATCCTAGGTTTTGTTGTATACACACGGTAAGGCCTGAAAACTGAAACATAATTCAAGATCAACTTTAAAATGAACTGAATAAATCTAACAATGCATTGGAACATAACACTCATTATTTAGAGGTCTAGGCTAGAGACTTGCTCTGGTGTCGTTAAACCTAGTCACTATTGTTCTCGCTCAAGGTTGGGTGATTCCTCCTTATGTGATTCAATAGTGGTCTAGTACGGAATTGTGCTCCCATGTACCATCGAGTATATGTTGGGAGACCCCACTAGGTTATCATCCTATATCCCTAGGAAGCCGTGTCTGCCACCTTGCAAATTATAATGCACCAAACACAACATTCAGGAATATTGACTGTCGTACGGAAAGTCCTTGGTTTTCATATGACTGCCAAGGTGTATATGCAGTTTTACGGATTGTTTGGTAAACCTTTTGCCTAGTTCTCCAGAGTAGTCACTTTCGTTCCTTTTCAGACTCCCTAAAAGAAAAGGTCCATCTAAGCACTCATCACTTCAGGTTCATTAAATATTCAAAGGTGACTAGAGTCATCTTTTTGTTCTTTCTGAACTCTTTAAAGATGAAAATGTCAAGTTCTATTCCCGTGTCTTAAAATTTATTTGGACACGTTCACATTTACCCTCTTAGATCTTGTTTGCGTTTCATTTGAGTAGGGTTCTTTCTCGTTTGTTTTCCTAGGATTTTGAATTGAATCATCTTGTTGGAATCATCGATCCCTTCTCCCGTCCCAAGTGACCAAGGGTCTCCATCCTATGTCGCTCTCGAGGTTCCGGTTGTTAGTGATACTCTCCCTGTTATCCCGAGTATCCAACCGCTTAACTCTCACACCCTAGAGGACAAGTCTTACGATATTAATTGGAACCCCATTTGGGAGCCTTCTAAGGAAGACTTTCCTGCTACTCCTCGTGGTGTTTCGGTCTCGTTGTCTTCCTCCGACATGCATGAGATGACTCCCGTCTCTGGTGAAGAATCCTTTGTGTCATAAAGTGAAATACATATTACTATGGAAACTTTGCCTTTCCGTGCAACAGGGACTTCACCTTTCCGTGTTACTTCCCTTGGTGTCACATTTCCCTTAAGGTATAATGCTTTGGTGGACATCATTGGTTCCAGGTCTCCCCTTTCAAGTTCCATATGGTCTCGTACCGTCCCTCTAACTTCGGAGTCATTCACACCTCAAATTAACATTGTGTCCATCACATCTGTTCTGACCATGCCAACTGTTTGTGTGGCTTCTTCAACCCCTGTTGTCAATGCCACCACTACTTCTTCAGTGGTCACTACTATTGCTGGGCCTTCTGCTTGTCCTACCAACAGTGGCCCAAGGGTAGGAGTTGTTAATCCCACACTAAGTGCCCCACCTTCTTTTGGTTCCATTTCAGTAGGGAAGGCATATGATTAATATGTACAGGCTCTTCGGAATCCGGATCCTTAGAATCCATTTAATTATTATGATTCTTGCAGAGCTCATATCTATTACCTCGGACCTATGGAATCTCAACCTACGGTTGAGGTCACGGTTCCATTGTCCGTTGCTTGGGGTAACACCGCTTATCATGGTGGCCAAGCACCATCTACAAATTTTCAAGGGCCACCATATCAAGGTCAATCGTCTTATGGACAACCTTATCCAGGGCAACCTGGAGGCCCACAAGGACAACCCTTCCAGGGACAACCTTCGGCCTTTGGTGGTTCTTCCTTTACCTATTTCGAGTAGCCTTCTGGTAACCCGGGACAACCTTACATTCAACAAGGTCAACTCGGTGTCCAGCAAGGCTACTCTTCTGGGCAAGTTGGTCAGCCTTACGTTCAGCAAGGATAACCCACTGTCTAGCCTAGTCAATCATCTGGGAAAATTGGTCAGCCCCAAAATCAACCGGGCCAACCAACTGTCCAGTCTGCTCAGCCATCTGCCCAATCAGGACAACCCTTAGTTGTGCAAGGACAACCCAGTACCCAGCAAGCTCAACCTTCTAAGCAAGTGGGTCAACCTCAATCTTAGCTAGGTCAACCTTCTAGCTAGATGGCTCAGCCTCAGTTTTCTCAAGGACATCCATCTGGGCCTGCTCAACTGGGCACTCAAATGATGGTTTCTTCTCAAGCGCCACCCGGCTTCCAGCCCCAGTCTGGGCTCCAGACCCAATCCGATCGTCAATTTCAGGTTGGATCCCAATCTCAACTTGCTTATCAAACCCAGCTTGGCTACCACGCCCAGTTTGGAGCCTAGCCACCTTATGGTACCCAACAATCCCAAGGGCAAGCCCAGTTTTCCCCATACCAAAATTACCAACAACTACAGGTAAATCCTTACCAGAATTTCCAGCAGCCTTATGTTGCTCCTGTGGGCCAAGTTGGTAATCAGTGGAGTGCTGGGGGGGAAACTCCTGGGTCAACCATCTAGTTACAGCTATAACCCCTATGAGCCAAGTCAGTCCAGACAAAACCAATGGGGGAAAAAAGCACCTGGATGGAACTCTGGTACTACCTCCTACCCGCGGCCTCAGATGTCCTTTAATCCTCAGTTACCCTTTTTAGCAACATTGGAATTACCGGACGTGTCCAAACTGATAAACAATCCCATTATTTATAATCTGTATTGGCCGCAGGTTCCAACTAAAATTCTAGGTGATTGTCCCAAGTTTGATGGTAATTTTGGAGAAGATCCCCAGGCTCATGTTATGACATATCATCTATGATGCTCGTCAAACTCATGGCTTGATGATTCAATACGACTTCGCCTTTTCCAACGAACTCTCATTGGCTATACTGCTAAGTGGTATATTGAGTTAGCTTGCAGATATTTTCAAGATTTTAACTCGTTAGCTATGGCATTTTTAACTCATTTTCAGTTACCGATTCGATATGAAACAAGCACGCATCTCCTGACATCCTTAAAACAGACTACGACCACACATATCTTTGATCATATTCATGAATGGAGATCACATCGCCATTTCATTAAGTTTTGGATTCCCAATCAACTTTTGACTGACTGGTTTACAACTTCATTTGTCGGTCTGATAGCTCGGGACATTGCTATGGGGGCATGTGTAACTAAAGAGTAAGCTATTGTGCGTGCTTAGTACCTTGACTCGGTTTACTCCCAGTCCGGTACATTATATGATTATTTTCCTGATGCTCCGAGGCCCGGAACTTCCAAAGCTCCACCAACACCCTCTATTGATGGTGTCATTGGTTCTATCAATCTGCCCTCTAAGAAATCTTCTATGAACTCTGGGAAGCAAAATTCAAATGCCTCAAATGAAAATACTTCTCAGGTTGTATCCAATGCTGGTAATACTTCCGAGGTGAATGTCATCCAGTCCACCATGGCAAAAAAAGCCTCGAAAGGGAAAAAGAAGGGAAAAGGAAAGAATAAAGCCGAACAGGCGAAGCAAGATTCCCCTAAACCTCTGCCTGAGGAAGGTGCTAAATGCAAGCCTAAGTATCCTTGCCTTATCTGTGATGAGGATCACTATACCAAAGACTGTCCAAGGTAGTCTGAAGTTAGTCATTTGCTGAAAGGTACCCCTAGAACTCCTGCCGTGTTCAAAGAGCCTTTTCCCTCGCAACAAACTCAAATGGTGGCTGATCAATCTCAATCCTCTTCTCCCTTTGGTTCTCAGGTATTTATGGCTAAGACAATTCCCATCCACATTAGTACTCAGGCAAAAGAGTATCTGTCACCTACCAGGAAGGAGCTTGACGTCCCCTCTAGTGCTCCTCTGTCCAGTTCTGGCCCCCTTCACATTGAGCGACCTAGCACTGAAACGGTCATTTGACCTCCTCCTAAAGGCGTACTCTGGAAATTTTCGTACAACCCCAATGCTCATGCTTTTCAGCTCTACAACATCATTGAGGACTTAGCCCAAGCTCCGTCAGCTATGTCTGCATTAGAAGTTCTCCAGAGCTGCCCCTCTCAGAGGAAGTCTTTGCTATCAGCCATTGGTGGCATTGACCCGACCGACTCAGATTTGATTACTTTTGACCTGGACAGTCATATACCGAGACTGCCTCACCAAATTGTATTCCTTATTCAGGTCATCATCAATTCCAAAATGATTCATCGTACCATCATTGATGAAGGCACTTCTACTTGCATAATGTCTATTGCTTGTTGGAAGGCTATTGGTTCTCCGACTCTGAGCCAATCTCCTACGACCTTGGAAGCCTTTGATGGGAGAGAGTCTCGTCCTTATGGTATACTTCAAGATTTACCCTTTACATTGGAAGGAAAGACGATCAAAGTAGAGGTCGAAGTTGTCAATGTAAATTTAACTTACAACCTCCTTTTAGGACAGAGTTGGATGTATGCCATGCGAGCTGTGGCCTCATCCCTATTCCATGTCATTCATTTCCCTCATTATGGGAAGATAGTCATAGTGACCAGCTCTCCTTCTTCGCCTCTTCCTTCGATGAAAACGTGCCTTTCATGGAGCATACCTCAGTTCCTTTTGAGAATGTGGGTGCTGGGCTCTTTAAAGATCCTACCCTTATGGGTGTTTTTTCACTCCCACCTCCCAACGTCGCTCCCATTAATATGATTTCTATTCATTCTGATCCATGGGTTCTTCCTCCTTTTGATCATATAGAATCATGGGGCAATGAGATGCCATTGAGTCCTGTCGAGCTCAACTACGTCGAGATTGCGTCGGCTCCATCCTCTGAATCTGCTCCTTTGAGAAGAGCTCTCAACTCGTACATGTGGCCCCCTAGGCTTGGAGATAGCGCTTCTTCAGGCCTATTACAGGAACGTTTTCCTTCTAATGAAGTTATTATTAAGACTTTCTCTTTCAAGGAACCCCCTTGGCCTGATCATCACCATCATTCCTCGTTTCTCCCTACCCATCGGGAAATGCTTACTTGTCTCGAGCGATTTGCTTCTTGTTTCCCCTCTCAACCTCTTCAAACACCTATTCAGATCCATCAAGTGTCTTTTGAAGGAAATATGGGGAACATCACTCAAACTCAGCCAATCGACATCTCTGTTAAACCAAGGATTGTCGAGCACATCCATGTTGGAGTAACTTGTACTCCAAAGGAGATTCAGCTTTATACAGGTCTTTTTTGCAAATTCCATGATGTGTTTGCCTGGTCTTACGAAGAGATCCCCGGCATCGATCCTACCATCGTGGTGCATGAGATACCTACCTATCCGGGCGCTAAACCTGTTCGACAGCATCTACACCCCGTGCACCCCCGAAAGGCTACTGCTATTAAAGCGAAACTTGAAAAGCTTCTTAAAGCTGGTTTTATTTACCCCATCCCACTCACATATTAGGTTTCTAATATTGTCCCTGTCACTAAAAAATAGGGCACTATCAGGGGATGTGTTGATTATCGTGATATTAATCGGGCCTATCCCAAAGATAACTTCCCTACACCCTTCATTGACCAATTCATTGAGTGTGCCAGGAGTGAAATGTACTCATTCATGGACAGATTTCCTAGATATAACCAGATTAATATTGCTCCTGCTGATCAACACAAGACTACCTTTATCTGTCCGTGGGGCACTTTCGCTTATAAGAAACTCCCTTTCAGCTTAAAGAATGTCGGTGCCACCTTCCAACATGCAATGACTTACGCATTTCATGATATTTGACACATTGTGCAACCTTACTTGGATGACCTTTTGGCTCATTCTGTAAAACGCCAAGACCATCCAACCCACCTTCATGAAATTTTTCTCCGTTGTAGACATTATCACATCCGGCTTAATCCACATAAGTGTGTCTTCTATGTCGAGTCCGACAGACTTCTCGGGTTCATCATCTCCCGAGAGGGTATCCGTTTGGATCCTCTGAAAGTTGAAGCCATCCTAAATCTTGCTCCCCCTGCTTGTTTGCAACAATTCCAGAATTTGTAGGGAAAAGCAAATTTTTTATGATGATTCATTCCGAATTATGCCGAAGTGGCTAAAGGCTATATGTGGTTATTAAAATGCGGCACCCCTTTTCATTGGGATACTTCTACACAAGAGTCATTTGAGCACCTCAAGGCTCTCCTTGTTTCTGCTCCTTTTTTATGTCCCCCTGATTATCACCAGGACTACACTCTTTACTTAGTCGCTGCTGATACCACCATCGGCATGGTTCTAGTTCAAGATGATGATGATGGTATTGAGCATGTCATTTATTACCTCGGCCATAATTTACTTCATACGAAAACTCACTATGCCCATGTCGAGAAGTTGGCATTGGCTGCTATTTTTGCCATCCAACGTTTCTTCCATTATATACTATTGCGTACCACAACGGTGATTTCTAATTGCAACCCGATGACGTACATTTTGTCACGTCAGTTACTGGGGGAAAATACTCAAAGTGGATTGTCATCCTCCAAGAGTTTGACTTGGAGTTCACCACCGCCGAGTCTAAGAAGTCCCTCATATTCGATGAGTTGCTTTGCTCTTTTCCATCTACTACCGTGCCCTCTCGATTAGAGGACCATATTCCAGATGAAACTCTGTTCTTGATTAGCACCCTCGATCCCTAGTACAGGGATATTATTGTCTATCTTCAGACATCCTCTTTTCGTCCTGATTTGTCCAAGGATGCTCGGCGACGCATTCGCCATCATTCTCAACCTTATTGCATTATTAGGGACACCCTGTACCGACTCGGTGCCAACTCTGTCCTCCGTCGATGTTTAACATTCGAGGAAGCTGAACGAGTTCTAAATGACTGCCATTCTGGCGCCTATGGTGGTCACATGTCTGGGTATGCCACTGCTCAGAAGATTCTCCGTGCTGGTTATTTTTTGCCCTCCATCTTCAAGGATTGCATTCTTTCAGTCCGTTCTTGTCATGAGTGCCAAATCTACCAACAAAAAATGCACGCGCCTCTCGCTCCATTGCACCCTGTTATTACCGTCAACCCTTCTGCAAAATGGAGCATTGATTATATGACCTGTAACCTTGCTCGGTCGGGGGTGTTAAGCAAATAAATCGTTCTTGTGGACAAGACCGATCTCCCTAGTATTAATTGATATCTAGCAACAAACAGGACAATCAAATATACTTTTCTCTAAACATATTACGATTCATTAATAAAAACTAAGAGGTGTTTTACACCCTACCTCAAGTCCAACGCTAGTTTGTAGTAGCCTTGCTCTAACAGCTTCAAAGAGCTTCCTTTTTAATAACCTGCAAACACAATAAGCACACATCAAAGAACACCTGCATAGCTAATATAATAAATCATGTTCATCATAGTGATCAAGGAGTCTATGAAATAAACCATTAAACGCAGCTCATTGAGAAAAATAAACTTGATTGTATTAACTTTGAAAAAAAAGAACTTTACAACCTTGGTGCCTTGATGCTATACAAGCTCTTCCAAGGGTCCAAGCAAGAATCTCCTCTACTTTGACAAACCTCACTCTCTTCCAAATGAGATCAAAAGGTATGTGATCTTTCCTCTCAAAAGCTCAACTAGGAAGACTAAGTTCTAGTAGCATTTACCCTAAAAAATATTCAGCTTTCAACCTCCCAAGTAACCAGCCCAAAGCTTCATTTTATAGTGCAAGGGAAGGAGGTTACAGGTCCACCATTGAAGGGATAGAGTCCTCCTTCAAGGGGATAAGCTCCTCACATCAAGGGGTTAGCTCCTTAAGGAATGGGATGCATGAACCCTCAAGGAGTGAACTTGCTAGTGCAAGATTCCCTCTAGAAGCTTCCAGAATTGGCTCAAAGTAAGTTTTTAAGAATAAACTTGCGCCTTTTTAACTTTTAAAGGGGTTCGCACCCATAAATGCAGATACAGAGCGGTCAGGTGCACAGGGGACATGACCAATGGGTGCGGTACCGCAGGTAATGCCAAGATAAAATGCAAAACAAGAGTTTTAGATATTTTTAAGGAATTTCTCTTATTTTCAAAGCTTGATATGCAGAGCTGAGGTTTAAGACTTGCAAAGGAAGTATGTATGAGTGGTGATAGACTCGAAGACAAAATATTCCAGGGTGATCTAAGGCTTCTTAGGCTTCTAAGCTTCAAGTCACTACAAAGACTAAGTGAAGACCAAACCAAGCATGCAAAAACTTCTAGAAATTCATCCAAAACACAACGCCAATGGAACTTACTTATGAGAGACTTTTGACAGGATATATGCAGATCTGGGCAAAGGATAAAAGTAATAAAAATAACCTAAACTAAACTGGACGAAAAGATTTTAAGATTGTCAAAAATTTTGACAAGGTCCGCAGGCCCCAGTGAAACCAGGTGTGGTACCGCTCTGTGTAGTAAAGTAACAGTGCGGACAGGTCCGCACTATAACTCAAACAGAACGTGCTTTCCTCGTAAAAAATTCTAAAAAATAAAAAATCAATCCAGGACTTACAAACTACCCAATCCCACACACATGAAGCAAAAACCAGAAACAAAAAATCAAGTTTCTCAAATCAAAGATAAAGGAAAATCAAACAATCAAATCCTGTCCCCAGCAGAGTTGCCAATATGTTAAGTGAATAAATTGTTCTTGCAGACAAGACCGATCTCCATAGTATCAATTGATATCTAGCAACAAATAGGACAAGCAAATCTACTTTTCTCTAAACATATTATGATTCATTAATAAAAACTAAGAGGTGTTTTAGACCCTACCTTAAGTCCAACGCTAGTTTGTAGAAGCCTTGCTCCAACAGCTTCAAAGAGTTTCCTTTTTAATAACCTGCAAACACAAACAAGCACACATCAAAGAACACCTACATAGCTAATATAATAAATCATGTTCATCATAGTGATCAAGGAGTCTATGAAATAAACCATTAAACACAGCTCATTGAGAAAAATAAACTTCGTTGTATTAACTTTGAAAAAGAAGAACTTTACAACCTTGGTGCCTTGATGCTGTACAAGCTCTTCCCAGGGTCCAAGTAGGAATCTCCTCTACTTTGACAAACCTCACTCTCTTCCAAATGAGATCAAAAGGTATGTGATCTTTCCTCTCAAAATCTCAATTAGGAAGACTAAGTTCCAGCAGCATTTACCCTCAAAAATATTCAGCTTTCAACCTCCCAAGTAACCAGCCTAAAGCTTCAATTTATAGTGCAAGGAAAGGAGGTTACAGGGCCACCATTGAAGGGATAGAGTCATCCTTCAAGGGGATAAGCTCTTCACATCAAGGGGTTAGCTCCTTAAGGAATGGGATTCATGAACCCTCAAGGAGCGAACTTGCTAGCGCAAGATTCCCTCTAGAAGCTTCCAAAATTGACTCAAAGTGAGTTTTTAAGAATAAACTTGCGCCTTTTTAACTTTTAAAGGGGTTCGCACCCATAAATGCAGATACAGAGTGGTCAGGTGTGCAGGGAACATGACCAATGGGTGCGGTACCACAGGCAATGCCAAGAGAAAGTGCGAAACCGGACTTTTAGAGATTTTTAAGGACTTTCTCTTATTTTCAAAGCTTGATATGCAGAGCTGAGGTTTAAGACTTGCAAAAGAGGTATGTATGAGTGGTGATAGACTTGAAGACAAAATATTCCAAGGTGATCTAATGCTTCTTAGGCTTCTAAGCTTCAAGTCACTACAAAGACTAAGTGAAGACCAAACTAAGCATGCAAAAACTTCTAGAAATTCATCCAAAACACAACACCAATGGAACTTACTTATGAGAGACTTTTGACAGGATATATGCATATTTGGGTAGAGGATAAAAGTAATAAAAAGAACCTAAACTAAACTGGATGAAAATATTTTAAGATTGTCAAAAAGTTTGACAGGGTCCGCAGGCCCCCAGTGAAACCAGGTGCGGTACCGCTATGTGCAGTAAAGTAACAGTGTGGACAAGTCCGCACTGTAACTCAAACAGAACGTGTGGTCCTCGTAAAAATTTCTGAAAAGTAAAAAATCAATCCAGGACTTACAAAATACCCAATCCCACACACATCAAGCAAAAACCAGAAACAAAAAATCAAGTTTCTCAAATCAAAGATAAAGGAAAATTAAACAATCAAATCCCGTCCCCAGCGGAGTCGCCAATTTGTTAAGCGGATAAATCGTTCTTGCGGACAAGATCGATCTCCCTACTATCAATTGATATCTAGCAACAAATAGGACAATAAAATCTACTTTCTCTAAACATATTACGATTCATTAATAAAATCTAAGAGGTGTTTTAGACCCTACCTTCAGTGCAATGCTAGTTTGTAGCAGCCTTGCTCCAACAGCTTGAAAGAGTTTCCTTTTTAATAACCTACAAACACAAACAAGCACACATCAAATAACACCTGCATAGCTAATATAATAAATCATGTTCATCATAGTGATCAAGGAGTTTATGAAATAAACCATTAAACACAGCTCATTGAGAAATATAAACTTGATTGTATTAACTTTGAAAAAGAAGAACTTTACAACCTTGGTGCCTTGACGTTGTACAAGCTCTTCCCAAGGTCCAAGCAGGAATCTCCTCTACTTTGACAAACCTCACTCTCTTCCAAATGAGATCAAAAGGTATGTGATCTTTCCTCTCAAAAGCTCAATTGGGAAGACTAAGTTCCAGCAGCATTTACCCTAAAAAATATTCAGCTTTCAACCTCGCAAGTAACCACCCCAAAGCTTCATTTTATAGTGCAAGGGAAGGAGGTTATAGGTCCACCATTGAGGGGATAGAGTCCTCCTTCCAGGGGATAAGCTCCTCACATCAAGGGGTTAGCTCCTTAAGGAATGGGATGCATGAACCCTCAAGGAGCGAACTTGTTAGCGCAAGATTCCCTCTAGAAGCTTCTAGAATTGACTCAAAGTGAGTTTTTAAGAATAAAATTGCGCCTTTTTAACTTTTACAGGGGTTCACACCCATAAATGCAGATACAAAGTGGTCAAGTGCGTAGGGGACATGACCAATGGCTGCGGCACCACAGGTAATGGCTAGATAAAGTGCGAAACCAAAGTTTTAGAGATTTTTAAGGACTTTCTCTTATTTTCAAAGCTTGATATGCAGAGCTGAGGTTTAAGACTTGCAAAGGAGGTATGTATGAGTGGTGATAGACTCGAAGACAAAATATTCCAGGGTGATCTAAGGCTTCTTAGGCTTCTAAGCTTCAAGTCACTACAAAGACTAAGTGAAGACCAAACCAAGCATGCAAAAACTTCTAGAAATTCATCCAAAACACAACACCAATGGAACTTACTTATGAGAGACTTTTGACAGGATATATGCAGATCTGGGTAAAGGATAAAAGTAATAAAAAGAACCTAAACTAAACTGGATGAAAATATTTTAATATTGTCAAAAATTTTGACAGGGTTCGCAGGCCTCCAGTGAAACCAGGTGCGGTACCGCTCTGTGCAGTAAAGTAACAGTGCGGATAGGTCCGCACTGTAACTCAAATAGAACTTGCGGTCCTCGTAAAAATTTCTAAAAATTAAAAATCAATCCAGGACTTACAAACTACCCAATCCCACACACATGAAGCAAAAACCAGAAACAAAAAATCAAGTTTCTCAAATCAAAGATAAAGGAAAATTAAACAATCAAATCTCGTCCCCAGCGGAGTCGCCAATTTGTTAAGCGGATAAATCATTCTTGCGGACAAGACCGATCTCCCTAGTATCAATTGATATCTAGCAACGAATAGGACAAGAAAATCTACTTTTCTCTAAACATATTACGATTCATTAATAAAAACTAAGAGGTGCTTTAGACCCTACCTTAAGTCCAATGCTAGTTTGTAGCAGCCTTGCTCCAACAACTTCAAAGAGTTTCCTTTTTAATAACCTGCAAACACAAACAAGCACACATCAAAGAACACCTGCATAGCTAATATAATAAATCATGTTCATCGTAGTGATCAAGGAGTCTATGAAATAAACCATTAAACACAGCTCATTGAGAAAAATAAACTTGATTGTATTAACTTTGAAAAATAAGAACTTTACAACCTTGGTGCCTTGATGCTGTATAAGCTCTTCCCAGGGTCCAAGCAGGAATCTCCTCTACTTTGAAAAACCTCACTCTCTTCCAAATGAGATCAAAAGGTATGTGATCTTTCCTCTCAAAAGCTCAATTAGGAAGACTAAGTTATAGCAGCATTTACCCTCAAAAATATTCAGCTTTCAACCTCCCAAGTAACCAGCCCAAAGCTTCATTTTATAGTATAAGGGAAGGAGGTTACATGTCCACCATTGAAGGGATAGAGTCCTTCTTCAAGGGGATAAGCTCCTCACATCAAGGGGTTATCTCCTTAAGGAATGGGATGCATGAACCCTCAAGGAGCGAACTTGCTAGCGCAAGATTCCCTCTAGAAGCTTCCAAAATTGACTCAAAGTGAGTTTTCAAGAATAAACTTGTGCCTTTTTTACTTTTACAGGGGTTTGCACCCATAAATGCAGATACAGAGTGGTCAGGTGTGCAAGGGACATGACCATTGTGTGCAATATCGCAGGTAATGCCAAGAGAAAGTGCAAAACCAGAGTTTTAGAGATTTTTAAGGACTTTCTCTTATTTTCAAAGCTTGATATGCAGAGCTGAGGTTTAAGACTTGCAAATGAGGTATGTATGAGTGGTGATAGACTCGAAGACAAAATATTCCAGGGTGATCTAAGGCTTCTTAGGCTTCTAAGCTTCAAGTCACTACAAAGACTGAATGAAACCAAACCAAGCATGTAAAAACTTCTAGAAATTCATCCAAAACACAACACCAATGGAACTTACTTATGAGAGACTTTTGAAAGGATATATGTAGATCTGGGCAGAGGATAAAAGTAATAAAAAGAACCTAAATTAAACTGGACGAAAAGATTTTAATATTGTCAAAAATTTTGACAGGGTCTGCAAGCCCCCAATGAAACCAGGTGCGGTACCGCTTTGTGCAGTAAAGCAACAGTGTGGACAGGTCCGCACTGTAACTCAAACAGAACGTGTGTCCTCATAAAAATTTCTAAAAAATAAAAAAATCAATCTAGGAATTACAAACTACCCAATCCCACACACATCAAGAAAAAACCAGAAACAAAAAATCAAGTCTCTCAAATCAAAGATAAAGGAAAATTAAACAATCAAATCCCGTCCCCAGCAGAGTCTCCATTCTGTTAAGCCGATAAATCGTTCTTGCGGACAAGACCGATCTCCCTAGTATCAATTGATATCTAGCAACAAATAGGACAAGCAAATCTACTTTTATCTAAACATATTACGATTCATTAATAAAAACTAAGAGGTGTTTTAGACCCTACCTTAAGTCCAACGCTCGTTTGTAGCAGCCTTGCTCCAACAGCTTCAAAGAGTTTCCTTTTTAATAACCTGCAAATACAAACAAGCACACATCAAACAACACCTACATAGCTAATATAATAAATCATGTTCATCATAGTGATCAAGGAGTCTATGAAATAAACCATTAAACACAGCTCATTGAGAAAAATAAACTTGGTTGTATTAACTTTGAAAAAGAAAAAATTTACAACCTTGGTGGCTTGATGTTGTACAAGCTCTTCCCAAGGTCCAAGCAGGAATCTCCTCTACTTTGACAAACCTCACTCTCTTCCAAATGAGATCAAAAGATATGCGATATTTCCTCTCAAAAGCTCAATTAGGAAGACTAAGTTCCAGCAGCATTTACCCTAAAAAATATTCAACTTTCAACCTCCCAAGTAACCAACCCAAAGCTTCATTTTATAGTGCAAGGGAAGGAGGTTACAGGTCCACCATTGAATGGATAGAGTCCTCCTTCAAGGGGATAAGCTCCTCACATCAAGGGGTTAGCTCCTTAAGGAATGGGATGCATGAACCCTCAAGGAGCGAACTTGCCAGTGCAAGATTCCCTCTAGAAGCTTCCAGAATTGACTCAAAGTGAGTTTTTAAGAATAAACTTGTGCCCTTTTAACTTTTACAGGGATTCGCACCCATAAATGCAGATACAGAGAAGTCAGGTGCGCAGGGGAAATGACCAATGGATGCGATACCGCAGGTAATGCCAAGAGAAAGTGCGAAACCAGAGTTTTAGAGACTTTTATGGACTTTATCTTATTTTCAAAGCTTGATATGTAGAGCTGAGGTTTAAGACTTGCAAAGGAGGTATATATGAGTGGTGATAGACTCATATTGATTGCAGAAAGTCAAAGTGACAATTTTTGTGCAACAGGGGGGCATGGGTACATCATCGTTGCTGTTGATTACTTCACAAAATGGGCCAAGGCGATGCCTACACTATTCGAGGATGGTCACACAGCGGCACAATTTTTGTTCAATCATGTTATTTCACAATTCAGAGTCACTCAAGCTATCATCACTGATCACGAAAAACACTTCCGTAATCATATGATGACTGAGTTAACAACCCAGTTGGGCCTGTGGCATGATAGCTCGACACCATACTATCCTCAGGCCAATGGCCAAGTGGAAGCTATCAACAAAGATCTAGTTACAATGCTTCAACACCGTTGGCATGCACAAGTCCAAATAGCATTTGATGTTGTTCTCCACCTTATGGGCCTACGGAACGTTAGTGAAAGATGCCATCGGATTCACCCCATTCTAATTGGTTTACGGTTTGGAGGCTACCTTCCAATTGAGTGCGAGATCCCTTCTCTGAAATTAGCCATCGAATTACTCCCCAACTCTACTCCAGTAGAAGAATGCCTTCTCTATCTAAGCGACTAGACGAGACCCATTGACTAGCCTCTCTAGCTATTGAAGCACAGAAGAAGAGAGTGAAAACTTACTTCGATCATACTATTCATCCTCGTTCTTTTGTTGATGGAGATTTAGTCCTCCTTTATGATCAAGCGAATGATAAGCTGGGGGTAGGCAAATTTGAGCCCATGTGGCATGGGCCTTATATTGTAAAACGAGTCTTGCAAAAAGGGGCCTATGAGCTGATTGATTATGAAGGGAACCCTCTGAATAAGCCCTGAAATGGGCTTTATCTAAAAAAATATTATGCATGAACCCCATGCACTCTGATTTGTACATACGTGTGTTCTCAATAGGTGTGTTGTGTGTGTGTGTGTTTTCATGTTTTGCCTTGGTGTGTAGGCATAATTGTCGCTTATTGTGTCTTTTTGCTTCGTGCAGATGTCGGTACACCTTACGTTGGTTTCACTGATGGTTCTTGCTGTAGTACACGCAACCTGTCTTCTGCGGCATGGGTGATCTACGATCCTCACGGTGAGTTAGTAGACCTTCAAGGTGTTTGTCTGGGTTGTACCACAAAAAATGTCGCAGAATATAGTGTTGTTATTGAATTAGTGACCGAGGCTATTAACCTTGGCATTCGTGCATTAGTTGTGAATATGGACTCTTAGCTTGTTGTCCACTAGATTAATGGGCGTTATCCCGTTAGAGATTATCGGATTTTAAGGTTGTATTTATGTGTTAAATTGTTAGAAAGTAATTTTTATTTTATTACATATGAACACATTCCAAGACGATTAAACACGTTAACTGATGCATTAGCCAACCATGTATTAGACAGACATTTGCGTAACATGTAATCAAAACAGCATATAGAAGCATTTAAAAATACAATAATGAACCATAGGAATATGTATATATCCCGTAGGGCACACCGAGGTGCTCAAAAAATAAATGTATATGTCCAAATAGAGTCTGTGTTCTCCATACATCCGAGACACATGTCTCTCAAAAAATCAGCAGGAAATAAAGTCTAGGTGTCTACTGTGGTGGGTTATGCTCCCTATAGCACACCACTGCTTGTGCAACTCGTCTCAACAGTCGGTGCACCCTAGGTATCACCCCTACTGTATGAATTTGGAACTCTATGGGGACCTCCTCTATCCCCATGTAATCAGGGATCCCCGCCGTCAGACCCTCGAGATTTTGGGCCACTGTCTCTATCGAATTGCCAACTGGAGGAGCTAAGGCTAGCTCTCTAATACCCTGTGGGTCCCTCCACACCTCTGGAGCCAGTCCTACAGGCCTCACTGGTCCTACATCTGCAAATACCATAGAGTACCTCATTGGGACATATGCATGAAAAAATCCAAAAACATCATAAAAAATAAAATACAAAAAATAGTGTGATCAAGTGATTTACTATCGTCATCCCACTTCTCGCCAAGGGGTAGCTGCATGTTGGAATCTCCACGAAAGTCCATCCTAGCATATGATCAGTCCTTAACAAAGATCATTTAGCGCTCCAACCACTCACAGAATAGTGTCCCCCATGACACTGGGCGTCCGCCACCTCCTCGTGGCATAACATGGGCCCACCGTGTGATCCTAGTCTCCCGCGGTCTGGGCACGTCCAACTCCATATCTTGCAATTGCAATGCTAGCACCCGCTCTAGCATGAGCGGGATCAAGATGGACCCGTAGCCAAATTGTTTCATCTCTCCTCGACGGCAGTTGGTAAGTTGTCTCTTCATATTGGCCATCACTATTTCCACCTAGTTGAACATGGTCAAATTAAGGAATTCGAGAGCCAACCGGAGTTGGGTATTCGATGCCTCATGTTGGGCTTGGGAGCCCGCTACCCTTGTTACCATAAAGAGAACTTCATAAAGAACCATGTCTTCCACCGTCGGAATGGCCACCTTCTCGCTCTTTCTTTTGCATGCCCAGGAGCACACTCGTGCCATCAGCATCTCTAGAGATTCACCCCAGGGGCGTTGGTCCTCTAGGATCGGCCTATCACCCCGATGGGACAATCCGGTCAAAAAATAAATGTCTGTTGCATTGAACTCAATGTCTCGGCCACGGATTATGAATTTTCCGTCTACTGGGTTCCATGCATGGATTATCAGCTCTAATAAATTGGGTTGGGACTGAAGGTGCGGAGTCAGGAAGAATTTTAGCAACCCGCATGCACGTAAAGCATTTCAGCACCCAACATCAACAAAAGCTTCCTCATCGTTAACATCGTGAGTTCATTCCTGCCAAAAAAATGACATGATGCCCTGCATGATGAGAATAAATGAATTAGAACTTTGTTTGTAAATTTCAATCCATAATTTGCACAAAAAATTAATTTTGCGTCGCCATCATGACTGTTTTTAAAACAATCACAATGGCGCGAAGTTGACAGTTAACTTTTCTCGCGGTCATCGCTAGAATACATCATATTCTTGCGATGATCGGAAAATGTTACGTGTAAATTGCACTTGGTCATCGCAGACACGAGCGGCATACCCGCGATGACCAAGTGCTGGAATCCGACTCAAAAATCTGCCTAAACTTACATGTCTAACGCTAAAATGCAGGAAAAGACTATTGAAATGAAGCACAGGAAGAAGTCTACTTACTTGGTAGAAGTTTCACGATGAACCATCGATGAATGAGGCCTTAATTGGCTTGAGAAATTCGCTCTGGTTGGTGCTCCAAATGCTCCAATGGTAAAATGAACAGTGAAAATTGTAAAAAAAAATGAATTACCCCCCTTTTTATAGTAATTTTTTGAAATATTAAAAAATTTCACTTTAGAATGTGGGTACTTACCATTTTTATTGCATGGTTAATTGGAGTTTTAGTTTCTAACTATGTTTCCACATATGTTAACCATTTATGTCAAATGGGTTTTACGTTTGACGTGTCTTGTGCAGAACTATAGGTCATGGAGTTACGACATGCTTCGTATGCACTTGGTTCGTAAAGTCATCTTTAACGCTCTTTTCCGACTTAAAAGAGGAAAAGATAGCTGAGTTGTCCCTTTCAACTCGTTAAACGAAATGAGAGGTGGTATGCTTTAAGCTCTTTTCCAACCGTGTAAACGTGAAAAGATTGTCAAGCTTTATTCGTTTCAGGCTCGTTATTGGTCAAGAAACGACGTGGTTTCGATCACTTTTTTACTTTTTCTGGTCGAGGTCACTAATCACGAAAAGTATTCCTTGAAGTTCTTTGGAGTATTGTTTTATACTTTTTCGGGCTTGAGAGACACAAATTTACAAAAAAGGACCCCTCTGGAGTTTTCTTTTCCGTGTCTTTTTCAAACTCTCTAAACATGAAAAAGACTCCGAGTTTTACCTATGTTGAACTCGTTAAACCCTGATGACATTGGACTCATCACCATGACTAAACTCGAGCTTCTCCTCTCTAGGGATCGTTAAATTATTACTAGGTTGGATTCAACTAAAGATCTAACTTATATTACAAGCATATGCTATCCCCTTCAAGCTTGTTTCCAAAAATAATTGGGGTACTCGCCAGCAATGGTGGGGGAAAAATTTGGAAATCATCATTGGTTGTCTATGGTAGCTAGTCACTCTTGAACATCAACACTTTTTCTTCTTGTCGGGTTGGGATATCCATACATCGTCATTTGGCCTTCCGCGGGCTTGGGTTGTCATTTAACCTCATTCCATCTTATTTATGTCGTCTCCATTAAGCCTCTGATCCCTTGGTACCTGAATGCTGCCACCCTCCAGAGTTGTGTCACCAACATGTTCAAGAGTATAATCCTTTTGCAGTTTACATCCTCATCTTTTCATCTGATACTCTGTTTCATTATCTATCACTTGTTCCTTGTCTCATGTCGTTGATGGGGGAAACATTATAGCCCTCCTGCGACAGATTGTCTCCTGTCGACATCAGCTCATTATCCAAGAGATTGATCTACAAATCCCTTTTGGTACCTTAGAGCTTGCATGCCTCAATGGCAAGTTCTTTGCGCCTGACAGTTGACTTACATCATTGGTCATCGATTGGGTGATTCCACGAGTGTTTGACTTTAGCTCATTCTTCACACTTTATGGATTGTACTGAATAGTACCTTGAGAACCATTGGCATTATTGGTGGTTTCTTTCGCGCTTGTTAACGGTTTACATCATCAAATGGTAATCAAGCAACTTTCTATCATGCTCGATTTCAAAACCTCTATTTGCATGTTAGAATTTGTACTATGATCGGTTGGGTTCAAGACCCTGAGCTCAAATTACACATGTTCAGGCTACCTGGATTGGTTCGTAATTACATGACTCATTGAGGGATGGATGCGACCATACCTGAGTCTTCATGGATGGCTGCGACCAAACCTTTATCATTATTATGGTCTTATTAGCTGGATGGCTGCATCCATACCACATACCTAGTTCGTATGTCTTTTGCATGGCTACATCCATGCCTATACTACACGTATTTCACTATTAGAGATATCAGTTGTACTTGCACCTGCTGGTTCTTCCAGATGGTGTTCCAGCTCAGTCAGTTTCGTAAAGAATTTCACCCCTCCCACTCTCTCGGGCTTCATACTTTAGGGGGCATCTCTTACACAGTAATTTGTAACTGCTTTCACTCCCAGTCCTTCTACTGTGTCATGTGTCCAAGTCAAACATGCTCATATTGAAAAAATGCTATCTTATGCTGCCAATTGACCCAATTTTCCTAAGTTATCTGCCTCATCGCGACTATGGAATTAATACACGCACTAAACGGTGCTCATAAACAGTCCAGCCGTGCTTCCAGCACAGAAGTACATTTGTTGCCTGTGACAGTCCAATTTCATGGAGGCTATTTGCTATGTGCAACAATGGTATGATTGGCTACATTGCTTACTAGCGATGTCAGCTCTGAGGATCTGTTATACACCCGCAATGATCTATATTGGGTGAATTTGTTCCAACAGTTAGCCTTCTGGATGACTCCAGACCTGGTTGTTGGCATAGTTTGTATCGCCCTTCCTTCCCTGGTATGGCAGTTCCGTCAATTGTGCTACCTTCCTTGGGGATAAGCTCTCTCTTCCACCTTTCATGGAGACTCCTTCTCCTATTTAAACACTCACCTTTGCTATGATCAGCTAGTTGGTAAATTCTTGGATTGAGTAGTGCTATTAGTGCCTTTGCGTTTGATAGGTAGCTGGTGTGAGTGTGACAAGTGTGAGAGTGTTGATAGCTTGTGGAAGGTTGTGAAGTGCCCTTGATTTTGTGTAAGAACTTGAGTGAGAGAGAGAGACTTTGTATGTTGGGAGATCTATCTTCAAAGAGTGAATGCTTGAAGAACATGCTGGTTGGATCCCTCTGAGAAGGCTTGCGACGTCAAGACTCTAGTTGTAAGCTTGCTCTTATTTCATTATTAATACAATCAATGATGTTTTCCTATGTCTTGTATGTAATTTACTTGATAGCTCA